>PVIY010021330.1:0-42604 GCA_004026745.1 Myrmecophaga tridactyla
CTGTGTCATTAAAAAATATTCAGGGTAGGAAAATAGTTTGAGGGTAGTAAAAAGTATAGATATCCCTCCAGACCCCTGCCATGGTGCTAAATATTTGTTAGTTATTGTAACTCTTCATCTTTGTACCCCAATGCCGGCACAAAACCCCAGACAAAGTGAAGAGTTAATAAAGTATATTTAATTTTAAAAAGTAATACAAGGTCAATTTTTTCTTGAAAGCTAAAAGGTTGCGGATGGAAAGAATTTGGCATGGCAAAGAGGAAGCGATTGTTGAACAATCTTGTGATAAGGCACATCAGTACCAACTCTCCATCCACCCATTGCCTCAAGGACCCACAACTGTATAACTGTAACTCTAAGATACTGTGATGGTTAGGTCCATGTGTCAGCCTGGCAAGCTGATGGTGTCTAGTCGTTTTGTTACGTGAGCACTGGACTGATGGTTAATCTGAGGACATTAAATAGACTTAAATCATCAATAAATGTATTGCATCTACAACCAACTGAGGAGACATCCTTCAACAATGAGAGATGTCTCATCCAATCAGTTGAAGGCTTTAAAGGGAGAAGTGATGATTTTAGCAGTCAGAAGAGAGAATTTCCATCTCTACTTCAACCAGCCAGCTTCTCCTGGAGGATTCATCAAAAACCTTCATCAGAGTTCCCAGCTTACAGCCTGCCCTAGGAAATTTGGACTTATGCCTCTCCACAGTTGTGTGAGGCAATTTTTATAAAGATCTCTTAATATTTTCAGATATCTCCTGTCGGTTCTGTTTCCCTAGAAAGCAACTAATAAAGACACCAAGAATGTCAATGCATTGCATACACTCCTGCTTTTTCAGAAAGAAACTCAAATCAGAGGATAATGTGGATAACATGACCCTAAAGAACAAATCAGCGGATACACACAATACACAGGACATGAGTAAAGCAATAATAGCTTTTTGAAAAATTCATTTTCCAGCAGCTATGAATTGAGGCCAAATTGTTTTCAAATGTCTCTCCTGTAACCTAATAAATATGCTTGCTTCCATGCTGGCTCTCCTTGTGACGGACATGAATCAACTGCCAGCACTTTATCACCTGCTGATCCTGGCCTTCCAGTCTGTATGGACTTAAATGTCCCTGAGGCCTCATTTCTGCCTACTCAGCTTCACCCTCTCGTGTGGCAACTGCCACAGAATCTAGCTGCAGCCTCCACATTATCCCAGTATTTATGAAAGAATAACCAGAAGACCACACTGAATGAATGAGGCTCCATGTTCTGGAGTTTTATACGCATTATCCAGCACTCCATATGCAGATTTTGGAAAATTCTTTGATCAGCACCATCCTAGGAAATAGCCTTCCATCTTAGCCTATCAAGAATATTTTCAAATGGTCAGATGATGGCCTTCATGTCTATGCAACACTTTCTCTGTGGGCTATTCTCTTAGACTCAGGGTACCAAAGGTAAGCAGCAAACATTCCCACATCCAAGGGCCCATCTAAATAACTGGTATGGAAAAGCGTGATACCACTTCACAGAAGAGAAAATGGGATTTCTTTCTGTTCTAGGAGCATTCACTGTTTTTGTACCCGTGAGATGCACAGATGGAGATAACTAAAACCTTCACAGTGTAGAGGGAGCCTAGAGGTGGGGGGGAGGGGGGTAGTCAGGTCTTCCCTGAGGGTCTTTAAGTTTTGAAGAAAAGCCCTCTGTGTGTTTCCGTGGGAGTGAGAAGGAGCTTGTGATTTAAACTACAGACATGCTGGCCTAACACTCATTTGACAGTGGCCCAGGTAATACTTTGTGAAACTTCTTATATGTTTGTGTAACTTTGGTAGGGTGAAGACTGTGTGTCATGGAAGGGTTCCAGATCTGGCTTCAGGAGACCAAAGTTCAAGTACTGCTCTTTTTTTTTCTCCTTACAAGCTCAAGACCTTGGATCTGTAACAATATTTCTAAACTGAAGGTTCCTCATTTCTAAAGTGAAAATAATTATTTCTTCTTCTGCAAAGCTCAAATGTCAAAGTAAAATATTTTCTAATCCGAGAAGAACTGTGGCACACTACAGAAGTGGCTCATCAGAACCTTGCTGCCCCCTCTCCCCCATTAAGCCTAAGTTCACTTCCCTCAAACCCAGATGGGCCTTTGTGCTTGTTTCAATTAATAGAGCATGGTCGAAGTGATGTGCTGTGACTTCTGAGACGGGGTTATAAAAGGCGATGCAAGGTGGGCCACGGTGGCTCAGCAGGCAGAGTTCTTACCTACCATGCAGGAGACCCGGGTTCGATTCCCAGTGCCTGCCCATGAAAAAAAAAAAGTAATGCAGCTTCTGCTTGGATCTCTCTCTTAGAGTGCCCACCTGTGGAACCCAAGCATCATGCTGTGAGGCCACCCAGAGAGGAACTGAGGTCCCAAGCCCTCATCCCATTATAGGACTCCCAGCCAACTGCAGTAGCAACTTGCCAGCCACATTGGAAGCAGATGCTCCTGTCTTTAGTTGATCCACTCTAGCTGAGTCCACATGGAACAGATGCTTTCCCCATCCATTTTTGCCCAAATGGCAAATTCATGAGCAAAGCGAATGCCATTGTTCGAGTAGCTAAGGTTTGGGGTGATTGACACAGCCATAGAGAAACAAAATGGTGCAATGTAAATTAACTTTTTATATATGTCTGGCTTGTAATCTCAGCTGGGTTTTATAGAAATTAGAAGAGACCATGACTCATACGTCTTCTAAACTCAAACACCTTATAAAATGGTTTAAACCCATTAATGAGCTCAGTGGGTGTTTGATTAATCAATAGTTGCATAGAAATAACAGAGTCTGAGTTCTGTTATCATAAGTATGTTGTGTGCTTCAGTCATAGTTACTGACACCAAAAAATAATGTTAGTTTTTTAGTCTCTTTTTTTAACAACAACAAAAAAGATACTGGAATGCATATGTATTTAATTCTTTATACTTAAATAACACTAAAATTCACTAATTCCCCAGTCCAATCTATAGCATGTTATATTCATAGGGTGTGCTGGTCTGAATGTGTGGTGGACCCCATGCCCTTTGATCCTCATTCAATATTGCTGGGTGGGAGCATTTTGATTGTTTCCATGAAGATGTGACCCACCCAACTGTGGGTGGTAACTTTTGATTAGACGATTTCCATGGAGGTGTGTCTCCACCCACTGAAGGTGGAGTTGCTTACTGGAATCCTTTAAAAGAGGAAACATTTGGGAGAGAGTCCCTTTTCGGAGAGCCATGAGAAAGCCAGCAGATGCCGCCATGTTCGCCACGTGCCTTTCCAGCTGAGAGAGAAACATTGAATGTCGTCAGCCTTCCTGAATCAAGGTATCTTTCCCCAGATGCCTTAAATTGGACATGTCTATAGACTTGCTTTAATTGGGACATTTTCTTGGCCTTAGAACTGTAAACTAGCAACTTATTAAATTCCCCTTGTTAAAAGCCATTCCGTTTCTGGTATGTTGCATTCCAGCAGCTAACAAACATAGGGCCTCAGTTGGTAGACATTGAAAGAACATTCTAGACTCTACCAATGATGGAGAACAGGTCAGTGAGCGATGGAGCAGTCACACTCCAACAAGAAGTCCTATTTTGGAGGTGCATTAATAGTGTCCCTCAGGAATAACTGTAAAATCCTCCTCCTTACAGCTGTTCTATTGCTGTCCATAAGACAAAACCACAAGAGCAGAAATTCTCAGAGCCGGGACTGCTCTGCCATGTCTGTGCAAAGCCAGCCCCTCTCCCTCTTCTCTCCTTGCACCCCTCATTCAGGCCTCCTGGAAGGTCTCATTGGAAACAGATCCCAGTTCCAAATGGAGCAAGAAGCTGTGAAGTAAGAGCTTTTTCCCTTCAAATAGGATTGACAGCTGAATTTTTTTTTTGCCATACATTAGCATTTTCCTAAAAATGCCTTGAGAATGAGCCTACAGTTTTCACATTTAGATGAGCAGATATTATTTAAATGGTAATATTCAAATTCAATCTTATGGTCAGTGTGATAAGAAAGGGAGTCTCAGGCCATGCTTGTGAGGACATAAATTCATGCAAATTTCCCTGAAAGTGACCTTACAATTCATAGCAAAGGATAGAAAGCCCATACCCTTAGACTCAATTCAACATCTAAGACGTTGTGCAAAAGACTTACCAGAGCTACACAAGGATCTGTTTATAAGGATTCCCAACTTCCTTTTAATAGTGAAAATGTGGAAATAATTTAATCTATGCTATAAATGGTTTATTTTAACAAATACTTGAATTCAAACTTTGGTATACTCTGCAGAAATTAAATATATTTTTAAAAATTATGATGACATGGAGAAACACAGGCTGCCAACATTCTCAGATTCATACAATGGGCACATTATTTTACATGTGTGTGTTTCCTAATTTTAGGTTTTAAAAAAATAGTGTAGTTATTATGGCCTCATTCATGTAGTAGCAAAAAATGATTCACTGATTAGATCTTTTCAGGATATGGTATGCCTAGCACACCCCCTCACACCCTGGTCGACTTCCCACCATCCTCTATGTAGTTCTGTGCCCTGTCGATCTGACTGTGTGGACTATGTCCAGAGAGTTTCCAGCTGGATTTGCCCAAAGAGAGGCATTGGTAGTAGACTGGAAGATGGGACAAGAATGAAGTGGGACACTCATTATCTCAGCTTTTTCTCTGCAGAGTCACCGGGAGTTGTCTGTGCTGCTCTCCCAGAAGCCCAAGCTCCTATCACACAGCACCCTTCATGCAGCCACGCTCTCCAAGCTCTGTAGCTACCCCTTTCCTTCACCCTCAGGTCTAGGGGTGGTAATAGCTCCCTGCTGTTGGTCAATACAGAAGAGTATACTAGGCTGTGGTGGGTTCCCTAAGTCCCTAAGCTTTGCAAATAGTCCTCAAACTACCCAGTCTGAGAGAGACATCTATTTCTTGTTGGGATCTTGAATAATTCAAAGTTCTTAGGTTTCTACAGACCGAGAACATTAGAGACAGGCCAAAGAGTCTATCCAATCTGCTCATTTTTCAGATTGGGAAACAAAGGCCAAGGAAGGTGAAAGGAAAGGCCTCAGTTCACAAAAGTGAGAAGCAATGGGATACAAAGCTGGACATCTTGTTGAAGCCACAGTTTGTTCACTAATCTGGTGGTCCCTTAACCTCCCTGTGCCTCATCATCCCCTGAGAAGCTTGTTCAAAATACAAATATTTGGCTGCCCTAAAGAGGGGGAAATGTGTAATAAAATAAGGCATCAGTGGCTAAGAGAGATGAAATAGAGTCAAGAGGCTATTCTGACGGCTACCCTTATGCAAGCTTCAGTTAGATAGTGCTAATTGCCATGGTTTGCTAACCCCCAACCAACATCACTCCTGTTAACTCTTAAGAACACATAGGGCTCTAACTGAGACTCTATAAAAGTTTCATGCACTAAGCTTGCCTTCTTGGAACCTATAATTTCTAGAGGGTTCCTAGGCCAGATAAATACTGAAACCAAGAGGGACCAGCATCTCCAAAATTACCAACTAATTGCATTCCCCTATCCTTTAGTGTCACCTCTTCTAAACATTAAAAAGTCAGAATGGGCATTGTCTAAAGATTCTTATAGATTGGGAGAAAAATCAAAAGAGAATGAGGAGGTGTAACAGAGAAAATAGAATTTTAAAAACGAGTACGACTGCTGAATCACTATATTGATATTTCCTACAACCTCCAGTATTTTCAAGCAGCTAGAGGAAAAATCTGAAATAGTGGAATGGTAACCCACAACAAACTCTAAAATCAGTTCTATAACTGCTTGTTGAAGTGTACTTTGGAAATTGTTCTTTTTTCTTTCTTTTTTTATATAAACAGTATATTTCAGGTTAAAAAATGTTTAATGAAGGAAAAAATTGCATATATTTGGGTTCATCACAAAGCTACTAGCCAAAATCTTGCAAAATGGGATCCAAGAACGTCTATTTTCATCTCTGTCACTGTCATCTCTCCCCTTAGTAGTTCTCAGTTCCTGGACCTGCCTTTGTCAAACACGGCAATGCACCACAGACCTAAAAGCTGGATGTCTTGGAATTGCGAGCAACAGAACACTAAGAGTCATCCTTCTGGGGATTTACAGGTATCTCCCCAGTCCCTAACAACCTGGCAGTTTTACACCATGAGCAAGACTTAGTCACCCCTCCCACACATTCCCCACCCCGTGGGTCAATTGCCACTGCCTTTCACCAGCCTTCCTTTCAAAAGTGCCAAGGTCATCATAAATAGATGTGCTTTTGGCACAGCAAATGGTAAAACGGAACAAAGCAAAGCAAAACCTGACTGGCAAGTAAGTTCGGGAAGAACAAAAATAAACCCCACCACAATTAAAATCTTCCAGTTGATTGAAGTCATTCTTTGAAAAACTTTCAACTTTCAACCTCTAATAAAAAGGGAGTGGATATATCTAGCAATTTGCTAAATTCCAGTTCTGTCACTAGGCTGAAGTGTGACTTTGGGAAAGTTTCATGACCTCCTCTGGGAAGCTCCTCCTTGGTGCTCAGGGAGCCACAGACCACACGACAGGAGAGCGCCCGCCATGGGAGACGGCCATGGGGCCATGGTCGATCCACATCTAAACCAGCATGATGGGCAAAGACACAGGTGGGCCACTCTCCTGCCCAGAGCCCCTGCTCCTCACCTGCACATGGGATGCCTAGTTAGGTAGGGCCCTAAGTGCTGCTACTCCCAATCCTGCACCCAAGACAAGCCCCATTCCCTGCCCTCCAGGCCACACATTTCAACCCCAAGGATCACCCCCAAGGAAGCAAATAACGGGGGTGAGCAAAGAAAAATACATCTAAAAAAGCTCCTTAGCAGGGAAATCATGAAGAAAAAAAATGATTCAGAAGCACAGCTGTAAACGTGCAAATCTGTGGAAACTGACAGGTGAAATCTACCCTGTTTACCATCCCTGAACTAGACAGTTCACTTGTTCAAAGAATACACATGGCATTGCAGACCCTGTTCTAGGCACTCTTGTAGCTGTTGGGGTAATGGCAACAGTAACGGCTGACAAGTGTCCATTCTCATTAAGGAAAAACTGGCTATTGCCACTGTTGCCACTGTCACTAGACTATGCCACTAGACTATTGCCACTAGACTTCTGACCTGTGGCAAGGGCCACGGAGGCAGCTTACAGTTCTCAGTCAACAGATAATGTACCCTTCAGCTGGAAGAGGTTTCCCTCAAGTGCCAAACCTCTTTTGAGAGCCAGGCAGAGCTCTGGAGCTGGGAAATACAGGTCAAAGGAAACGAGGGAGGATGAAGCAGTGGCATTGCAGCCATAGAGAATAAAAGATAATCCTGTGGTCAAACTGGTATGTGCCTATTCCCTTGGTGGATCTCTTCCCTATGTTCAGTTTAGTGACTGATACAAAATATTCTCAACTCAAACTGACATGGCTCTCACAGGGATCACACTGGTAGTGCTCCAAATTAAGACCGGACATGTGTCACCAACAGCTGTTTGATAAATATAGCCGCCACCACCCCCAATCCAGAGGCCAGAGACCCCAGGGTCGCCCTCTTTCCATTACTCATTGAGATTCTTCAGCTGGTCTATGAATCCCCCTGAAGTACCCACCTACATATCAGTTATTTATTGAAACATTTATTGCCTAATGGGGCCAGTATTGTGCTACGACATGGGATTAAGGGGGTGAATGAGACGCCGTTTCCTGTCCTCAGATTATCTAATACAATTTATTAGAGGAGATTTACATATGATAATGGCACAGCAAACATCTTGGCTGATGAAGGCAAAAGATGCTTAGGTGATGGCCATATCACCATTTGGGGAACAGGGTGGACTGTAAGCAGTCAGCTGGACTCCTTAGCTCTGTTCATTCGTTTTCTTACGACTTAGCTAACAAGAAAAAAAAATAGTTTTGTGAATCAGCTGCAAGTGTGTTTTATCCTCTCAATAGTTAGGACGTTGGGAGATCTGCCCTTGACAACTGCCATTTTTAAAACTTTGGCTGGAAGCCTTGGCATCCTTGATTCTCTCTTAGCATCCAAATTGCCTCTTTTCCCATCAAAACCTACTCTCAGGAAAGTGTCTTAAGGAAATAAATATATAAGAATGCCTGCAAAGAATGAAAATGGCTGGTCGTGTTATCTTTTCCAGAATAAGAATCTGATACAGGACAAAATCTCTAGCTTGCTCAAATCAAATGGCTGTAATGGGATTTCCAAGCATCACGAATCCAGGAATGAGAGAGGAAGTCCAAGGCATGTTCTAAATGACCAAAGACCGAGGCAAGTTTTGATGACCTTGAATACAAAACACCCCACAGGAACTATGCTAACACAGGATGTTTACATTCCCAAGTTACTAGTTACAAATGGGAAGGTTGAACGTTACATAACTAAGGGGCAAGATTCATGTCAGCGTCGTAATGTATTTGTATATTTATTATGAGAATTTCCCAGCAAATGTCCCAGGATATTTTTCTTCAATGGACCTCTTGAGTAAATCTATCTCTGAGCTTCTGTAGAAGCTTAAACTCTGTCTGGGGTTGCCAGTATGAGCAGACACGGTAGTAACCTTCAACTTGTCCTGTATTTTTGTGAACTGAGATTACAGGAGTGCCCCAAATTATGAATAGTTATTCATTTATTCATCTCTTCCATCACTGACACACTCGGTTAACATCTATAGGGCACCTATATCACCAAGCATTATGGAAAGCTCTGGAAATGCATTGAACATACACTTGTAACATCTGTGTATGACTTTAAGGACAGTGGGGTAAGAGAAGGCAAAGTAAAGAGGCAATGACCACCCTGTGATGTGTTATGAGCTGGTTTTCCCAATCAAAGATATAGTAACAGAGCTGGATGGTCATCTGAGCCACTGACAAGGAGGGCCTGGGCCATTTTCAGACTTTGCAGGAGAGGCACCATCATGCCGGCGGGCTGGGTCCGGGAGGGAGACCATCCTATCTCTGCCCAAGCGGTGCCCTGGCTGCTCATACATTTACACCCTTTCTGCCTCCCTGGCATTATCTTGTTTAATTAAAACAGCAAACTTCTGTTTTAATTAAACAAGAGGCAGATAACTTTATAGATGAAGAAACTGAGTCTCAAGGGAGTTACATAATTTATCTGAGATCAAGCAGCAAGTAAGAAGCAGGGTAAGAACACAACCAAATCTTAAGTCTTCAGATACATTATTTACAAAAATAAAAAGACTCTGTTATGATCAGCCTATAAGCCAAGATTCTCAGCTCAAAAAGATAATGGGGAGGGAGGCCGTGCAAGGGTAGTTCAGTGGTAGGACTCTCACCTTCCATGTGGGAGACAAGGGTTTGATTCCCAGCCCATGCACTTCCCAAAACAAACGAAAAATCAAACAAAAATTCAACAAATGGTGCTGCAATAAGGGGATACTCACATGGACAAAGAATAAAAATGTGACCCCCGCCATATAGCAATGCCAAAAATAATAATAATAATGGGGCCATTATCAGTGAGAGGTAAGGAACAAAAACCTGTAATGATTTTTAAATAAGTAAGAATTCACAGAAATATATGTAAGAGGGGTATATACATGTCCTGAAGAATTACAGTATAGCTGGAGACGTAAAATATGTTCAAAGGAAAAAATCATCAGTAATTTGTTTTAAGTAACAGAGCACAGGCACAGACACAAGCTCTGCCCTCTCAGGCTGGAGATTTTCCTAGAAAGGGGTCACCCTAGGCCGAGGTGGGAAGCGAAGGAGGGGATAAAAACATATTTCAAATAATGGGGCTGGCAGAAGAGGACTAACCAGGCATCAAGGCAAAGCAGGGAAAATGTGTTTGGAAGGTCCCAGGAATTCAGTCCACGGGAGCAGAGGACTGACTCACTGTCCAGGAAGGAGGCTTGGAGGAGGGCCATATGAGCAGGAATCTGGAAGGCTCATTCTGGGCCCAGGTGCACATTCTCTTAGAAACATATTCCTGGCATTTGTGAGACCTGGGCTATCAGCCACTGACCTCTAATCTGAAAACGTCCTAGGTCAAATGGGGACTTTCCCATCACAGATGTGTTGCCTTTAAATTCAGACAGCATATGAACTGAGGACAGAGCTTCAGCATTTTCTTCTTTTCCTGTTTGCATGAAAACATAAGAGACCACATTTTTTAAGGGCTAATTAGGGAGCAGGTGGGGAGTGTTCGCCAAGCCAGACCTCTCCAGGAGAAAGGCTCTGCTCAAGAGACCAAGGAAACAAAACGCAACTAATGTTAACATGTTTCTATGATCCCTGGTTCTGTGCCAGGCACTGTCATAGGAACGTCTCATGTTATCTGTACAGCAAAGTCAGGAGAAAGGTAGTGTAATTATCTGTGCTTTACAGAGGGGAAAAAATAGATTCAGAAGGGTTAAGTGGCTTAGCCAAGGCTACAGAGCTAATAGATGTAGTTCATCTCAAATTAAGAAACTAAATCTCAGGCCCTCATCCACAGTTACAGAAGTTTGAGCTTCCCATACGAGGAACATTCAAAGAACTATGAAATTTTATCAATATCTTGGGCAAATCATGGAATGAAATAAAAGTTTCAATTAAAAATGTAGATGTTTGGTTTCTCTAGGCTCGGTAAAATGAAATATATACTGGTCTCAGCACCAGAATGGGTTTGAATCTTGCACGCTAGCAATCAGACTTACGGGGAGTTCTGTGAAAGCTACAGGACTGAAGACGAGATGGGCTAGCCTTGCGCCCAGCATATGCTCAGGCCATTTTCATGGCGATTTAGTGCCCAAGTTTCTCCACAGGGCACATGGCAACCAACATAATATTAAAACATTCCGTTTCCCTCTTATTTTTTTCACTGCTTACTCTGAATCACAGTTACAAAAAATGATGACCAGTAGCCATTCTCTGTGTTAATTTCTGGCACAATCACTTTTAAGGAACATAAACAGAAAACATTTTCCAGGAAGTTCTTTTAAAAACAGCTGCATGCGAGTCATTCCGCAAAGGCTCAATTTGTATATTCTGGTTTGTTTTGCTCAGTGAAGAAGAAACAGCAAGAGAATTGATTTGTATGCTGGGAAGGATGTAGACAATTTAAAAAGCATCTAAAATGATGTCATAGTCATTTAATGTACGGCTAAATACTATAATTGCTTGTTAATAATCATTAAAGAGAGGTTATTTTATGTCCAATCATTAAATTGGACATGAAACAAAAAATATTGAACATAAAATTTCCATAATACTTAGGATTACACTCAATGTGGGAAAAGGAAAGAAAATATAATGAAAATCAGAAGATTCAATCCCTTCCAAAAATCTCTGTAATAGAAAACCACACCAGTTTGCCATCATGTATTTGAAAAGTCATTGTAATTGATAAAGTGACATAAAATACTTTCCTTCCCAGTCACTGAACCATTTTAGCTGTCGTCACAATCATATTTCTTAATCATGAATCTATTCTGGAAAAATTTGGTTTCCTAACAGCACTGTACTAGATTAGGTATTAGGCTGACATTCAGAATTTTAATGGAAAAAAATGTTCCTTTATGATCACAAGTTAGGGAACCTTTTATGACATAAGGTAAAGCTTTTATGGGAAAGACAATGCAAAAGGTATTGAGAATTTTCCCAGTAAGGGTTGGCTTCCTTCCTCAGGAGACCAGGTTGTTTGAACAAAGAAAACTCAAAGTCACTGTAATAGCAGAGAGTTATTTTTAGCAAATCCCACAAACATGAAGACAGTCACTAGTATATGTCCTGGAGTTTCTGGGGCATTCCAAATCCAAACGTGTTGCCCCATAGTCAATGCCTCAAGGTTTAGAGTTTGAGAAAATTTGTTTTACCATCAACATAAATGAAAGTAAATCTGTAACTTGAAGATTTCAAATATAAAGGTTTAAATACTCAATACCACAAGAAACAAAAATGTAGTGACTGTTCAGTACTTTTGTTATAGTCACCTTGATGATAAAGTGTTAAAGGAGACTTAGGAAAGGTAATTCTATGTGAAATTTTAAGGGGAATGAGCTTCTTCAATGAGGTATGCAGTAATGAAATTAATTATTTATTTTAGACAGACTGTGTTAAGATACAAAGCACTGTACTCTAGCGGATCTATGCTACGATTGGATATCAGATCTGTATTTTCCTTGCAGTTGTGCTCTTAACTCGGCCTTGTGCATTAACTTTTCCTTTTCCTCATCTGTATTGAAGAGGGCACAAACAAGATAGTTCTAGAAGCTGTTCAAGCAGAGACTGCAGGATAGTTCTAGAAGCTGTTCAAGCAGAGACTGCCCCAATGCACTGCATGACAGAATACAGGAATGTCCAAGCGTCTGATGGTTTCTGGTCTCGATGATCCTCTATTGCTGATAACCTTTGTTTTACTCATCTGTCTATCCTATCTCCAAGATGCTAGGGTCTCATGGCTATCATTGTTGGGAGAGATGAAAGTGGGGTGATGGTTTGAAACTGTTTGTACCCCAGAAAAGATTATGTTCTTAAAGTGAATCCATTCCTGTGAGTGTAGACCTTTTGATTCGGTTATTTCACTTGAGACATGCCCCAGGTGGACCTTAATCCTTTTACTGGAGTCCTATATAAAAGATGAAATTCAGAGAAGCTGAGAGAGAAAAGCAGAGAAACAAAGAGAGACAGAGGCTAAAAGAGAGAAAAATACACAAGCTCACAAAGCAAGACAGAAGGAGTGGCCAGAGCTGAAAGCAGAGGAAGCTGGGAGAGAAGGACCCTAAGACATCCCCCTGTGCCTTCCCATGTGACAAGGAGTCCCAGATCGCCAGGAGCCTTTCTTCAGGAAGAAGGTATTGTCCTGATGTCTCAATTTGGACATTTTCACAGCCTCAGAACTGTACATTTGTAAGCAAATAAATCCCCTTTGTGAAAAGCCAGTCCATTTCTGGTACATTTTTTTCATCAACTTTAGCAAACTCAAACAGACTTGTTACATAAATTAAAAATTGCACAAATCAGATAATTTCCTTAAACTTTGTCAAAACACACTTTTTTGGCTAAATATCAAATACATTTAAAATGCATCCGGGGAGGCTCACTTAAACCATTCAAGAATCCTTTGGTGACCCTTTTGATTAAAAATAAACAATTATTTACGGTATTAGTATATCAGTTTTGCACATAGGAAGCGTTTGTTTTAAAAAGCCGATAGGAATACTTCTATGCATTCACCCATTTAAAAGATCAAGATTCAAAATTATTTTTTACTAGTTTTACACTATGCCTTTTGTTTACACCAAATTGCTATGTAGTACTCGTTTCCTGTCCCCACACCCCTGTGTAAAATCCTGGCTAAAAAAGCGTTCAATTTATTGCTTAAGCGGTGAAAAGCAAGTGTTACAGGAGCGCGGGGATAAAATGAACCTCTACGTCCGTAAACAATCGCGTCTGACTTCCAGCAGCCTCCGCAGAGTGCAGTTAGACCCGAGACTCCCAGATCTCCCAGAGCAGAGCACAGGAGAGCAGAGCAGAGCACAAGGAGCAACACTCCCCGCTGGCTACGTGCGCTGCTGCGGGAGGTGCGGTTCCAGGTGCTCTAGAAATGAGTAAGGCACAAGGTATTGCTCTTGGGGAAGGAAGAGCAGGCCGGCCCAGCTTGAGGTGCGGGACCCGTCTCCACCTCCTTCTAGTATTTCTACCCAGTTGGTGGCTGGCATGCCCATCTGTAGCAGCTCAAACCATAAACTCTTCAAATTCAGTTAGTTCGTTACAATTTTAAAATACTCACGCTTAAGTCGAACGGAAATCTATTTGCGATTAGTTTCAAATTACATTGGCCGCTGTGAGGACTGACAGAACTATAGGTCTTTAAATACAATTCTTGAATAATGGTAAGAAATGGTTTTAAATTTATTACCTTCTCTGTGAGCAAAGTTAATCACTGGATGCTGTCTTCCTGGGATTTGAAGAGATCATCACTGAAAAGTATTAAATAATTTTAGCATATAATTTGTTATTAAAAGGTATGCTCATGAAAGCAGCTTGTTTCTCAAAAATTTGGAAACATTTTGGAAAATGTTTAAAATCATAATTTAATTTTTCCCTAATAGTTGATTTTCTGGTGATAATTTTATAATGTAAACGGTAATGAGATTTTCCCCATGCCTTAATCTCCTCTTTACCTACAAAACAGCTGCCTCTCTTACACCTAGACCCAGAGCCCAAGTGGATCTAAGGGTGTCACACTGTGTCACATAATCTGGTCACAGGGCCACACGTGAGTATGTTTTTGCAGAGAAAAAGTTTGTCTGCAGTGCCTCAGAGCTTCCCTTACTATGCTGGTTTTTCATCCGCTCACTTTCCACTTGGGAAAAGCAGACTGCCCATCATTTACGTCCCAGTGTGAATCTAAGTCAACTAGTGGCACACATTTTTCCCTCTGGCTAATGTCTTTGTTCACACTACAATTTCCAGGCAACAAGGGGGGGCAGGTGTAGGGGTTTATCTCAAGGGCTCAACTCCCACCTGCCTACGATTAAAAAAAAAAAAAAGCCAGACTTGTCTCTTCTAGTTACTTCCGAGAAAAGAGTCCATTTTAACTAATCCCCACTTCCATTGTTTTCACATTTTTGTATGAAATAATTAGTGACTCTCCAGGACCTCCTTTCCTTCTCATGCTTTTGATCTCACATGGTGAGATTATAAAAAAAGAAAGCCATTCTCCATTTGAAAATGTGGCCCATTTATTTCAACTGAAAGGCATTATTACACAGTGCAAACACTTCTTTGGTAATGTACTGATTATACTTAATAAAAAGGCATCTGGCTGTTGGCAACAGTTAGAAAAGTAAATAAATATGTACATTTTGCTTCATATTACAGCAATCTCCTTACAGTGGCTACTAAAGGAAAAGTTCATTCAGGCACTGCCCACTGTTTTGGTAATCTATATAAAATTAAACTGGTGATTCTGCAGACATTTCAATCGGAATTACAGAATTTTATTGCAAATCACAGACAGCTTTCCCACCCTATTCAGTTCACTGACAGCATAATCATTTTGACATCTGCCCAGTCCGGGTTCCTTTCACATGTTTTACCAACATATCCAATGTCTCAGCAATGCCACCACAAATGCACTTCCACTCACATGTTTAGACATCAAATCATTCCCAGAAGACCAATATGTAATCTGTTGACATTTTATACCTGAACAATTTACATAACCATCAGTTTTCCTTAGAAAAAGTCATACATTTCCTAGTTTACAGAAATTCGTTCCAATATTTGAATGATACATTTGACTTGATATTTCCGAACATGTTCCGTGACCAATGGAATGCCAACCAGTTTTATTAACCATTTAAAAAACATGAGGATATGAAGTTAAGCTAACCAATTTTATACATAAAACACTGTAAATACACTGTAAATATTCTTACAACTGGAATGTTAAATAAATCCCTGGCAGGTGTGGTACAGTCACAATGCACAAAAGCATTTGGTTGTCTCTTAATTGTAAGAAGGACACTAACACTAGAATATGTTGAAAGCAAATCATACCAGACCTTTTAACTGTCCATTATGTGCCAGACATTGCTAGAAGACATGCACACACCCCTCAGCTCCCCAATGAGGGTCTCAAAACAATGCCGTAAATTTCGGGCTTCCTTCTGAAATGATTTAATTTTGTTAAATTTCACAGAAAAAAATAATAAATCTTCAGGAAGGCTATCTTCCTGCTCTCCACCCCATCTTCCATCCCAAGCCACACTTGGAGGGCCTTTCACTTGTGCTGCCCTCCACGCTGCTATACTTAAGGTGGGCACATCGACCACCACCTCCAATCTGTTTATTTTCTTAAATTCCCAGGTCTTTCTCCTGGACCTAGACTGGGAATTCTATGTGGGCAGGGGCAGTTTCATTTATCTTTGTATCATCTATACCCAGCAAGTTACCTGGCACATAGTGGGCACTCTAATACATGCTTATTGAACTCAACATGTATGTTTAATGAAATGTTTCTTAGCACATGCCTCACTTTGTATTGAGAAACGAATGTAAGGTTTTGATCCATTGAAAAGAGAGACCATGAGGTATGATAGTTGCTTTTCACTGAATTCTCTAAGAACTTTTGCATAGTGGAAATGATTTTTCTGCCATATCTAACACCTCAACAAATGGGCAAAATTTCATTGAACGTAATGCATTTTAAAAATACAGATGAGGTATAGGGATTGATTTTTTTAAAAGCACACACACAACCTGAAATTAGAAAGTACCCAACGTTCAAATTCCTCTCATCAGAAGAACAATCTAGGGAATTGTTCTGGAAAGGTTTTCTTCTGTATACTCTGGTCAGGAAGAGTGCCTTACAAACATGAATAGAGCCACAGCTGTCTGTGGACAGATCCTGGCACCCATTCATTCAGTAGGTATCATCAGATACGAAGTGGCATTAGAGGATTTTCACATTCTGTTCACGACTAGGCGATATGTATGCAAGTAATAGATGAAAACAAAACCTGGATTTGAAATGTGGTCTAATGATCAGTACAGTCATGTGTGAAAGGAGTTTCAAACAAAGAAAGTTACAGGCTTTACATATGCTTTAAGCAAAGGGAATGTTATGTTTTATGATTAAATGCTGATGAGCTGTGAAATGTTACACAGGGAACTGAGACTAGGGAATGCCATCCAATGCTGCTTTCGGGGGAGACAGGGGAGCCCAAATTTTTCTACTGAGACTCTGTTTCACTGTGAACACTCTCATAAAAGATTCTGTTCATTTTGCCAAATACTGATTTTCTTTTTAAATGTAGCTTGAAATGTAACCCAGATTTCGGCGTGCTTCCATCTCTGGCAGCTCCATTATTCACACACATCTGCAGGGAACACGTTTGCAAGCTTCTGGTATCAGAACCAAGCAGAGCTAACTTTTAGAGGTATCCTGCTTTATTTAAAAAGAAATGGTGTTATTAGTTTAAATCAATTTAGGAGCCTAAATGATTTAACTGTGCAATTTAATAGTAGCACCAATTTTTCCATTAAAAAAAAATTAAATAAAAACCTGAGAAGTCTAACATGAAGTTAGGACAATTGATCTACTTCCCTTCCCATACATTTGCACTATTATTTCTCCTCCATGAACACACTGGTAAAAAGCATCCTGCGCTATATTCTGTAACAGCACCAGTTGAATGTTGTCATGAAATGTCTTGAGTTCTTGATGTTTCCTTCCGTCTGCAGTTACCTGTTTTGGCCATCTGATCTCAAGATGACTTAGCAGAGAAACTCCTAGGAACTTTTTAAAGAACCTAAGGTTTTGTCCCTGTAGTTTTTTTTAAGCAGACTGGGCAACATGCCCCTTTGATTTTCACCGGAGCTGGACAGTCTGCTGGCGGACAGGATTCCACAAAACAGGTGATCTGCCCATCCTGAAGAAGAAAGATGTGGTTCAAAAATATATCGATTCCTTTAATAATTCATTCACACACAGTACTTCACATTTACTTGTAATACGTTATTTTGTACCACTTTTGATCACGTATATACATTTTACCTCTTTTGTGGACTGTATAATAAAGGAGGTATTTTCTTTGCAAAGAGCTAAATAGATAGCAAGACAAAACCTTATAAACAAATAAGAATTTGATGCTAAAATGCATATGCACACCGCTTCTTCCTCGAAGATTCATGTTCCCCATCCTCCATTGCCCTTTTCCCTCTTCTTCCTGACCCTGAGCAGATTACAGTATTCCAGCTAGGCATACCTGCCTTGCCTGGCATCTGGGATAACGACTGATTGTACCCTGTGGATATCCATACTGAGGAGGGAGGCAGAATTGGACCAGAAGTGGGAGGGGACACAGCTCTTTCTGTTCTGCCCTGTTCATCTCAATCCAGCACAATAACCAGTGACACTGAAAGAAGTCTCTCCAAGTGTCCTGTTGGACAGGAGGACAGAGTCCAAATTTCCCGCACTGGCATTGGAAGCACCCCTACTGATGGGTGCAGACCTTCTTCACTGTCCTCATCTCCCCACCACTTTCTGCTGAACTTTTTGTGGAGCCTTGGTTGCAGCCAGACTCCTCCACACTGCCGGTCCCCACAGTATCCTCCATCCATCTATGGCTGAGCAGGCTGTCTGTGCCTTAGAGCCTCTGCTGCCTCCATGACTGGTTCATCTGAAGAGTCCTCTAACCCTTCTCCTTTCTTCAAGCTAACTTCTCTATTCACTTCAATATGCCTCACACCATCAGGATCCTCAGGCCTTTGCTAATGAATAGTCTCATGCTGGGCACATTTCCACCTGTCATTGGACACTCTGCATCTAACCACTGCGAATACAGTGTCCCGCAAAGAATCCTGGGCTTGGAGGTTGCAAGGCACGAGGATAAGTCCAGGCCCTATCCAGCCATCCCCTCTGGGATTTTGAACGCCAGGCCAATCTGCATGGTTTGGGAAGAGCAGCTAGGGTTGGATTTCAGCCTCCACTTGCCCTCTCTCCTGGGCACCATGTGCATGACCCTCACAACCATATACTGCAACCCCAGTTTACAAGACAAAGTTCTTCATTCTTAGTCACATCTGGCAAATCACTTAACAGCTCTAAGCCTCAGATTTCTCACCTGCAAATTGGAGTAACAATGACCTCATAGGGTGCAAAAACGCAATGGCTTAATGGTATCATAAATTATTTCTAGGACGTTAGGGTATAAGCAGATGAACAATTTCAAAAAAGATATGAACTTTGTACATACTGTTTTCATTCAGAAATATTTATCAATGTCTTGTCATAGACAACTTTCAGTAGAAGACAATGAGCTGTGGGGCAGGGTCTACTTATTACTTACCTTTATCAATGCCCTCATCACCCCCCCACCACCACCACCATGACTGATGTAGAGTCAGTGCATGCAGGTGAATGTTTAACTGGCTCTCTGTGGAGAAAAGAGTCTATTTTGTAGGCTTCCATGGTGTAAATACCCTATTTTTAGGGTCTCTGCCATGGTCTCTGTGAAGCTATCAATGTGAAGTCACTGAACAGGGAGCTGGGGAAGGAACACACAAGCTCGTTACAGCCCTCCCCTGTCTCGAGTAGGCGCCTGCTGCTCACCCTCATTAGGCATACACTCATGGAGAGATTCTGCACCTACTAATGCTTTCATCTGTGAGTGCACCTGGAAATAGAGGAGCCGTGCTGGTTTGCAGAGAGATGCCTAGGGAGCAGCTTTGCTTCTGAAACTGGGGCCAGCCCACCTGAGAAGTTACCACCCTTCAGCTTAGTATATACAGCTCTTGGGAATTCCAAATGTGATTTGCACTGTGAAATCTGATCTCTATACTCACTTTGCATTCACAAACAGTACAGGAGTCTTTTTTCCACTTTGCATTATTTGTATGAGATTTACCCTCTGCGTCAGTGCATTCAGTTTTACTGAGCCGGGATTCAAGTTTCTTTATCTGCAGCAAAGCAAAAGAAAACACAACAAGGCAGAAGTAGTCATTGCTCACTTCAGATTAAGATTTTTATCTCTTGTAGTAAATATGTTTCTTTGTTTGAAATTATGGCTTAAAATTACCAAGGTTTGTGGTAAGAATTCTAAATGACTCCTAGGGAATCTCAAATCTAGATAGTAAACAGGTGATACTTGTTTGACCAAAATCTTTATGCCAATATTATATGAAGGCTGTCTTATCTGATTTTAAAAGTACATATACTTTAAAAAGGGTGGACAAAGGTGGTACAATGACAGAGTTCTCACCTGACATGCCAGAGACCCGGGTTTGATTCCCGGTGACTGCCCATGCCAAAAAAAATAAATAAGTACTTTTTAAAAAAAAAGTATCTATACTTTAAAATATGGCAAACATTTATTAAAACAAACTTGGAAACAAAGAAAGTATTTTCACAGAATTGTGTAAACCAAGACCCAATCAGTTAAACAAAACTTTCTGCACTATATTTTCAAAAGAATTAATGATTGTGACAACTTATTGAAACCCAATATCAAATCTTGTCTATTTCTCTAGGAACAAAACCACTTTATCTGGAAGCTTGGTATCCCAGAATCCTCTGAGGCCCAGTGTGGCCAAATTCTGACCGAAGGAATGTGACTTCTTGGTAGTGTCCATTTGAGGTGGGAACATGCCATTCTCGTACCCTTTGCTCCTCCCTCTTGCTGGGAGGGTGGTGGTAGCTGGAAAATTCTTGGGCCTGAGGTGACTTTAGAAAATGAGGTTACACAAAATACAGCAATAAGGTAGCAGGAGCCTGAGTGTCTGAAAATGGGGGAGCACGGCCGGCTTGGGGCCTGCACCTCTAGTCTTATGTGAGAGAAAAATAACCTTCGATCTCATTTAAACCATTGCTATTTTGAGTTTTCTGTCCCTTGCAGCTAAAACTAAATCTAACAGATAAATGAGGTCTGGAATGGGCAAAATGTTACTTGTCATCTACATCCGAATACTTCTAATAAACATTTTAATAACCTCTGTTTAATGCTGTATGAGACTGTATTCTTCAATAAAGGCATTAGTTGGCATACATAATAATTTTTTAAAGTTCCTACAAGTCTATTTCAATGAAAATGTCTTCCGTTCATTTCACACATGTGGTTCTCAAAACCGTCTAAGAGCAAATTATTTTACTTATGAAAAATATTATGCCCCCCAAAGTTGTCAAATTCACCTTATTCTCTGTATTTTTATTATGTTCCACGCCATTGAGAGTCCAGTCTTCCAAGATATTTAACGAAAATAATTCAGGGAAATATCTCAGAAACAGTTTCTAAGTAAAACTATCTTTTCTGCATGAATCATTTGTTAGCATAATTAATATTTAAGTTACCAAATCTTAGCACTATCTAGTCTAAAACATGCTGAAAGAGCAGGAGGATCCCTGCTGCCTCAGAAGCAGCGGCATAATATATATGGAAAGAACTCAAAAAGCTGCAAACCACACCATCTCTGTTCTCTGGAAGCCACCCAGGAGATTTGAAACATTCATTTCAGTATCTGTTGGCTGACTGTATTTTTAAAATTTAAAACCAAAGAGAAAGAATCACATAACTCTGATCTAGTGTTTCCCTCAGAGATAATTATAATAAAATCAAACATATCTGCAGAAACAAGGTAGAATATACCCCTCAGGGCTGCTAGAAAGAAGCTAGGGGGCAAGACTAGAAGATAATTAAAGTCTCTTCCAAACCGAATGACTGAAGAACCCACTAGGAAGGACAGAACTGAGGATACAAACTTCAAAATATCACATGGCCACCGCTTGCATGCATACTTCATGGAAATTCCACAGCATGAGTTATCCATACAAATATGAAGATTTGCAGTTTGCACACTTTTTTTATTTTGCCTTAAAGAATTCTTTCTACCTCTCTTAAATGAAACTAAAGGGATAACCCCAATAAACAGAATAGAAAAGGTAGAGATAAGTCTTCATTATTTGGGGAGGAGAGGGGTGTTAGTAATTTATTGTTTGCAAAACCTCTGAGATAGTCTCAAGGGTATTTGTAGCCTTCTCACATCCAGAGATACCTTATCAAACTATCAAGCACCAATCTCAAATAGCTCCTTACCATTTCTTGAACAATCATTTAAAAGTTATTGCTAAAGAAGTGACTAAAGAATAGGATTTCGGGTTTGGATTTCCCTCAAGTGCCCTACTCCTGAGCACAGGCATGCCAGGCTCACCCTGCATCAGTGTTTCCAATATGCATCAGGCTGCCCCAGCAGGCACCCCAGAGGAACCTCCCAACTCCCACCCGCTCCATTCCCCACCTAATGGTTGGCAACCTTACAGCCAGCAATGCCCCCTTCTTCAGCACTCAGGTATTCTAACATCTCCAAATGGCTGCAGCCACTCTGAGAAGAGTTGAGGACAACAGTTCAATGTGGCCAGGCTGCAAACAAAATAACATTCACTGGGGATTTAGGCCATGGAATCTGAAGTATGTTGTTAGATGCTTCAGCCAAATATACACCTTCAGAATTGCCTATGAAGTAAAATGTTGTTTATGAAATATGTAGAATGGATTTACACCATTGAAAATGTGGAGTTAAAGAAGACGGGGGTGGTTTTGACTCCCTGTTACCTGTTTTCTGAGGTCTGTGATGGTCTTTTGCATTTCCAGAACGAACTCTTTGAAGTCATTTGTCCCTGGTACATTTGAGTGCTCATAGGATGCTGAAGTGGCATTATTGAAATGTTTACTGTGTTTTACAACACTGCAGCAAGGAGGGGACAAAAAAAGAGAAGGAGGAGAAGAAGCCAAGTATGATCTCAACAGTTACAGGTGGTGTCATTTTATACAAATTCAAACCCTGCCTTCTGAGCCCAAAGGAAGAACCAGGTTCTTGAATGGCATGGTCCCTAGTCCACTGGGATGGCTGCCAGGCTCTGAGATGACACTGCAGGGCAGAAGGAAAAGGACACAGACTGCAGGCCTGTCCTGCCCCCAGCACACCAGAGTCGGTTAATAATACTGGTCACGAGAAGGCCCAGTGGCAACAGAGGCAGCTTGTGCCAAATGAGCAAGTCCCTGGAAGATAAAACAATGGCACTACCGGTGAGACTTGCAGAGTTCTTTCCAAGAGTGTGGGAAGTTGGCTCTATATGTGTTTACCCATGCAATCAACCGTACCTCAGTATTTTCCGTGGTCTAGTATTCTTTGTTGGCTTGTCTTCCCGGTAGCTGAACTCAAGAGACCTCCTGCCTCGGAAATGGTAGGAAAAGACATTAAACTGTCCCCGAGTCCTACAGTCTAAAATGAAAGTATAAAGGAGTATATTAACTGTAGAATAATCTAATCTTAGGAGAAAATAAGTACATTTTTTCATATATTAACTTAAAATATGGCATTTTTGTGAAATCAAAGTATGCTATCTGACACAATGTTTTAGGTGACTAAATATCCTTCCCTCTTTCAGTTCGATCAAACAAAAAAAATTTGGTCTGTTTGGTTTAACTGTCTCCTTTACTCTAGGACCCAGGCCATTGTCTACATTTCCTATGAAGAGTCCTCCTTCTCTGTCACATGTGCTCCCCAAACAGCCTCCTAACTGGTCCCCCTGACTGCAGCTGACTCTACTCAAATACATCCTTCACAATACATCCATGCTAGCTTTGAAAACCCTTTTGTGGTTTACCTTCCCCTATAGATAGTGATCCAAGTACTTAAGCTTTCTGAGAAGTGACTCCATTTACTTCCAACATTGCCCTCTTCACATTATGCTTTCAGAGAACTTTATAATGAAATTCCTGTATACATCACACTGTGTCTTGCCTCTGCGTACTAGTCTTGGGGGTGACAGCTGTACCTTTTCCTTCTCTTTCCTCCTGATTCCAATTCATCGTCAAGACCCTACCAAAGTCTCCTTCTTAGTGCCTATAGACAGAGTTAGGTACCACTTAACACTGCATCACTCCTGGGTCCTGTCTATACATTCCTAAACAAAATGATCTGTCGTCATGTCTGCTTCCCCAACAGAAGGTGTGACCATGCCTTATCTGCCTAGGATTGTGCCTGGCTGAGAAAGGGAGTTGGGAATCAACTATGGCCCTTTGCAAAATTCTAAAGCTCCTAGCTCTTGATCTTGGGGCTCTTGCCTATGAAATTTATTCCTGCAAAAGAGAAGCTAAGCATACCTATAATTATGCCTAAGAGTCATTCCGAGAGAACCTCTTTTGTTGAGCAGATGTGACCTCTCTCTCTCTCTAAGACAACTGGGCAAATAGACTATTGCCCTCCTCCTCTACATGAGGCATGACTCCCAGGAATGTATATCTCCCTCGCAATGTGGTACAGGACTTCCAGGATGAGCTGGGACCCAGCATCATAGGACTTGCTAAGCTTTCTTGACCAAAAAGAGGAAGAGAGAAATGAGACAAAATATATTTTTGGTGGCTGAGAGATTTCAAACAGAGTTGAGGTTATCTTAGAGGTTATTCTTATGCATTAAATAGATATCTCTTTTCAGTTTATGGTGTATTGGAATGGCTGGAAGGAAGAATTTGAAACTGTTGAACTGTATTCCAGTATCCTTGATTCTTGAACAGGATTGTATAACTATATGGCTTTTACAATGTGACCATGTGATTGTGAAAATCTTGTTTTCACCAAAGTGAAAAAGTGGCTGATATCCAGGATATGGACAGATGAGTAAAAACTAAGGACAAAAATAAATAAATATATAAATAGGCGGGGGATAAAAGGTAAAAAAATTAGATAGATTGCAATACTAGTGGTCAATGAGAGGGAGGGGTAAGGGCTATGGGATGTATGGGTGTTTTTCATTTTTCTCCTTATTTCTTTTTCTAGAGTGATACAAATATTCTAAAAATGATCACAGTGATGAATATACAACTATATGATGCTATTGTGAGCCACTGATTGCATACTCTTGATGGACTATATGGTACATAAAGATATCTCAATAAAAATTAAAAAAAAAAATTCAAAAGCATCATGAAGGGACTGGGGTCAAAGTTGCACAAAAAGATATAGACTCATGTATCCTACCAATTAACACTACAAATATAAATAAGGTATTGCATGAACTACTGCAAAGGTATGAATCTTAGATGCAGAGTGTATAATTTGGGATGAAGGGGGTACAGTGCTATTGCAAGCTATGGGCTGTGTTTAACAGGAAAACATCAACAGTACCACAACAATACCAGGGGTACATAATGGGGGGAGGGACAAGAATTAAGGGGATGTTTGGATTTTCTATTTGGTGAGGGTGTGTTCTCTTAGGAACAATGAAATTATTTAAAATTGAGAGCCCTAATGGACTGTTGACTTTGGACATTATACATGAGGCCCAGTAAATGGAGGTGGCTAAAAGACGCACTGACCAAGAAGTAGATTGGCGAGCAATGGTGTAAACATATGATCGAACACAGTGCTGCTACAAAAAGGAACAAAAGTTGTGAGGCATGCAATGATGTAAATGAACCTGTGGGACAATTGTGAGGCAAAATAAACCAGAAACAAAAGAGCAAATATTGTATGATTTCATTTAGAAAATAGAAAACTGGGGCCTACAGTGTAAGCTCTTAAAGCAGTCACATTAGTCCAGAGCAGTAATTGTTATTTCTGGGTTTTGAGGGGCTGTTTTAAATATGTATAACCTGGTATTTAAAGATAAAAATGCAGCCGATTAGGTCAGGATTAAGGTAACTCAGAACACAGTGGTAAGGAAGACACTGCCTATATTTCAGAACTTCACCTACTCTTTGAGACCAAAGGAAGAAAGCTTTAATATATCCAGAACCTAAATTTTCTGAGGCACATAATCTAAATCAACCTGTCTGGATAGATCATTTAAATAATACAAACACAGGGAGCCCAGAATAAGACTGAGAGCCTTTAAACCTGTATAACTTAATGTAATGCCTGGATACATCCCAGAGATTATTAAGCAGATAATCAAAAAGTATTGGCAAAGCCCCTAGAGGGATGGGAGAAAATTATGGAACTATTAAACTTCACCACCTGGGAAACCCCAGATACTGTGTCAAACATTAGGGACACCCAAATCAACAGGCCAAGCCCTGGATCTTGAGACTTGCTCTTATGAAGCTTATGTAGGTATGGAGAAGCTTAGCTTACCTATAGGTATGCCTAAGAGTCACCTCCAGAGGACCTCTTTTGTTCCTCAGATGTAGCCTCTCTCTCTCTAAGCCCAATTCTGCAAGTAAAACCATTGCCCTTCCCCCTACATGGGACTTTACATTGAGGGATGAAAGTCTCCCTGGCAGGGTGGGGGATAACTCCCAGTGATGAGCCTGGCCTTGGCATCGTGGGATCAACAATGCCATCCTGACCAAAAGAAGGAAAAGAAGTGTAACAAATAAGGTATCAGTGGCTGAGAGAATTCAAATAGAGTGAAGAAGCTACCCTGCAGGTCACTCTTATGCATGCTTCAGTTAGACATTGCTACCTATCATAACTTGCCAACCCCCAACCAAAACCATTCCTACCAATCCTAAAGAATACCTAGGGCATTATATAGGATTCTACAGGGGTTCCACACACCAAGGTAACTTTCCAGAACCTACAGCCTCCAGATGTGTCCTTGGACCAGATAAGTCCTGAAATGCAGAGGGGCCAGCCTCTCCAGAACATCAACTAGTTCCATCCCCCTATCCCATACTATTAACAGCCCCTTCTAACATGAAAAAGTTAGAATGGGGCATAGCCCAAATATCCCTAAAGAGTAGGAGAAAGATCAAAGGTGATGGAGTTATACAGAGAAGGTCAGGTTTAACAAATGAGTGTGACTGCTGAATCATTGTATTGATATTTCTGTTGGTCTCCAGTGTCTTAGAGCAGCTAGAAGAAAAAACGAAAAATTGTGGCACTGTAACCCATACCAAACTTTAGAATCTGTTCTATAACTACTTGTTAAAATGTACTTGGAAATTTATTGCTCTTTTGTATATAAGTTATATTTCACAATTTAAAAACATTAAAAGGGTGGGCCACGGTGGCTCAGCAGGCAGAGTACTTGGCTACCAGGTTGGCGATCCGGGTTCAATTCCCAGTGCCTGCCCATGTGGAAAAAAAAATTTTTTTTTAAAGTTTTAAAAACGTACACAAGAGGAGAAAGCCAACATGAGAATATACTGCAGCAAACATCTTTGCTTGCTGTCCTTTCTCCCCTGTGAATGGGCTGCTTATCTTTTCAATGATCTAGTGTTTTTTTAATTTTAGCTAAAAACCAAGTTGCCAGGGTTCTTCAATACCAAGACCTCTTGCCCACTCCCCTGCTGCCCAAATAATAAAATTGCTAATTCCAGTAACTGTACTTTAGTTTATTTTAACAGCTAACCATTTGGCATTGGATTCTAATCTAGAATGCTGGATCCATCTCACTATAGTCTACTAATCAATCATCTCAGAAAAACCAAAAAGAATGGTGTTTCTTGAATGGCTCCCTGGGATACAAATAAATCAGATCAGCAGCAGCAACTGGACTTCAGAGTCACAGCCTCTCACCCAGTAATGTAATGGCCCTCTGATTAGAGCCTGATTCCTTGCCAGAACTTTCCTACCATCTCTTTCGAAGCTAGCCTGGAGCTTAAACATTTCTGTAACAGGAGGAGGATGATTGCTTTCTGCTCAAAACTGCCATTCCAGATTGTGGAGGTTTGGGGAAGCGGCCCTGTAGAAGCACAAATAAAACACTAGAGTACTACTCTGTGAGAACAAGGCAGGGTAGATGCACCCAACCTAACTGCCAGATGCACAAATAAATGCTGCAGGGTAGGCCCCAGCTCCAGATCCGACAGCTTTGACTGAAATGTGACCACTGGGGCTTCTGCGCCACTGTCTTGGCATCTTGGCCAGCAGTGTCCCTCCAGCCTCTGCCACACACTATAAAGGTTGCTCAGGCAGGGCCCCTGGCCAGCTTGGACTATTAAGTCATCAGCAGATTGTCTTCCCTGGACCTAGCACTGTGCTACTAACCCAGCCCTCCTGGGTGCTGCTTATCACAAAGGACAGATACATCCACAGTGTAATTGCACTAAAACCATTTCATACCTCAGAAAAAGCCTGTAAATGCAGAAGATGACCAAAGTTCTAAAGCTAAAATCCACATTTTAAGCATCTGTTCACTTACATGAAATAGTACCAGTTTCAGTGTGATTTTAAAATAATCTAGTCCAGATGTACTTTAGGGTTGAAATAAGAATTCATTTTAAAAGAGGAAAATGTTCATCTTTCTAATTCTGATAACATTTTTCATAGCCCATTTTCCCCATCCCCCATTTTTGCTCAGAAACATACATCCTATTTTAACCAAGTAATATAAATCAGTATCACCAATAATAGGACAAACTGACACCATGTGCTTCCTTTGATATGTGCTGAAAAGAGAATGCAACATGACTTATGCAGTATTCTGCTCAAAATACATAACCTGAAACTAATCATGATCAAAAAAAAAATAGAGAAAGAGAGAGAAAAACAAAAATTGAAGGAAATTCTATAAAAACGATAAGGAAAAAGCAAGACTGAAAAAAGGTTCCAGAATCAAGGAGACTAAAGACACATACAAATGAAATGTAATTCATGATCCTGGATGGAATCCTGGATTAGCATATAAAATTATATGAAAGGGGAATATTTTGGAACAATGGGTAAACTTGAATAAGGTCTGTAAATTAGATAACAATATTTTATCTATGCTGTATTTCCAATTTTCATCATACACAATGAAGTAAATTACTTAGGACTAATAGGACTAAAGTAGCATGATGCAACTTCCTCTTAGAAAAACCATATGCAATATAAACATATATATATATTTTTATATATATGTGCAGACATATATAGAGAGAGAATGGCAAGTGATATATGTAAAATGTTAATAACTGATGCAAATATAGGAGTTTCTTTGTACTATTTCAATAATTGTTGCAATTATTCCAAGATTAGATGTGTTTGTATTCTTCCCTGTTACCCATTAATCCTCACAAGAAGCTTCAAAACTTTGGTCCAACCAAAAAGGAACTATATCTCCCCAGGAGTTGCCTCTTAGTGTTTATTTAGTGTTTATGTGCACAAGTTTCATGCTTTGATTTAAAAAAAGTGAAATGGTTAAGAGGTACAGCTCAAGAAAGTTTACCTTACGTAAGTCTTTTTTTAAAGCTGAATTGAAAAGTATATAGCAATCAACATTTGGTCCTGTGAAATCTTAATTTAGTTTTTTTCTTTTTCTGCTATATTTTAGGTATGTCTTTTGGGTTAAAATAAAAACAGATAAAGCTTAGGAAGCATTCTTAAAGTTTTGTCAGCTTAGGGCCATGCCTGCTATTTTGAAAAGGAAAAGTATCCAGAAGAAACTATGTCAGAAGTTTCAAGTAGCTAAATTTCTCAAACAGTCCAAATGACTATAAGGAAAAGGCTTGTAAAATGATAATGAGACACAAAGACTGGCTTTAAAGATTAAGTCTTTAAAAAGTGTTTGGATTTTCTGAGCAAAAGAACAGAAAATCTGGCACTGCTGCTTCTTAAGCAGCTCAAGGTAACCTGGTAAAGTTATCAGAAAATGAAGTTTTTGCATCTGAGAATAGCAGAAATTGGCTTTTCCCAATGATTTTCACAGAGAACAATTTTCTGCAAAACACAAGAATTGAATTCTCTGCCATCTGTTTCAAAAAGTATTTTGAACTGAATAAACCAGTGAGAATATATTTTAAGCAAACAAAAAACGAGATCAAGGTTTCCAAGAGATGCAAATGATTTAAAAAACTGTTAACAACCATATGCAATTTTAATTTTTGATTGAATTCTTCTACCATAGTACAAATCCTATTTTTCATAAATACATACATGCATACACACACGAGTAGAAGAAGCTGTTAAAACACAGTGTCAATATGTCAAACCGGATTTTGATACTTAGCATTAAAATAAAAACCCGACGTGAACTACTGCTTCAGGAAAAAAAGGAGCAGAAGAGAAGATAATCCTGCATTATTTTCTGAACTCCATTTGTTCTTAAACTACAGATCCTTCAATGGCAACACAAAGTCCAAGGCATGTTGGGTTAGAACCACGGTTCTAGCGCTGTCTTCCCCCCTAGCCAGCTGGGTGGCCTGGATGAGACACTTCATCTTCCTGGGCCTCATTTTCTTCACCCACAAAATAAAAGGGTTAAAGAAGATGTGTTTTAAAAGCCCCTTCCAGCTTTAATAGACTATGGATCGCTGATCATAGTTTGAATAAAGCCAAAAACATTCAAACTAGAAAATGGAAATCTAGATTGACCACAAACAGGATTTAAGAATGTAACTAGGAACTGAGAATATGACTACAGGAGCCATATAAAACTGCCTGCTGGTAGAACAAGCAGCTGACAACTAACGAGCAATGTGGATTGGGGCAAAGCAAGGAAACATACATGGGTTGCTTGGATGGGTGAACTTCTCTGACTACTTTTTAAAGAGCTTCCAAACTCATAACGAGACCACCTTATATCTGCATGGCACATTTTACTTCTTTAGAAGACATTTTAAAGTATTTTTCTCTGATTACATAGATCATTATAGAAATTTAGAAAACCCAACATAAATTTTTAAAAAGGAAAATTGACATTTGATAGAATTCTTTGGCAGGTTTCTTTTTAAGCACTATCTGTAGGTAAGGATATATGGGCTAATATACAAGTACTCATATTTAGACATGTATTCGTTTTTAAAGAAAAATTAGGAATGCACCTTGTTAATGTTTGCTTCCTACTTCTTTTACTTAATATTTTGGTGCCCATGAACATTATCCCATGTCATTAAAAGTCCTCAAAATCATAAATTTTTTTTTCTGGCTCCACAGCATTCCTCAATATGGAAATAATTTAACGAATCCTCTATAACTAAATATTTTGTTTCCCATTTTCAGTATTATGATGATACCTGCAAGCACTTTAGGACACATTAAGAATTCACCAAAACTGGCAATGAAAAAAGAAAAATAAATCAGAAGTGATAACCAATGAATACTTTAAAATACAAACCTTCACAGCAATCCTGCCACATCCTTAGATCAACTTTGGGAATCTCATCACAGCTACCATATCCATGTGGGAACTCCACCACTTTAAACACATCCTTTTGTACACGCGTGATGTTGTCAGAATTGTCGCACAGTATCCTGGCCAGGGACGCTTGCTTGATTTGGGTTAACTGAGCGGGGGAAAGCACCCCAGGGTTTTCATACCATAACCTGTATTTCCCCAGAATGAAAACAGGAGCAGATAATCACAAGGAGTCTCAAAGGTCAGAGCTGAATTAAAATAGTCCTCTACCAAGTTTCACTAGCAACACAGAAATCACTGGTTTCAACTAGGGAATCAGTTAAAAATGGATTCAAACATGGCTCACTTTCCTTACTCAAAGGGGACAAAAAGAGAACAAACCAAAACCCAAGACTTTGGAGTACAAACAACAATTGTAAGCAAGCTCAGTTGCGGGAACTAAGGAGAATGGTCTGCTTCTCAAAAAACAGGCATGGCAAATAAGCCATCTAATGAATTACCCAGAAATAGATATTGCCACTAAGACAGGACTGTCTTTTCAACATGTTGAACTAAACCGGTAATGATAAACTAATACTGATATTTTTTAAGTACTGCTAATAGTTCAAACTCCTCTAAACTCTTGCAATGGATTAACTGTATGGATTTTCCAATAGGTGAACAAAAATATTATTAGCATAAATACTTAATATGAGTATTATGAACACATGAAGTATCCTAGTATGGTTATGTTCCAATGTTGTGGTAACAGGCGAGCACACAACAATGTACAGAACTGTTCATAAACAATATTAAAGGGTTAGGGCAATTTTTTAATAGTTAGCATGGATGTGGGCCCACCACCAAATTATTCCTCTCTTCCCTGACTTCCCAAAATGGTAAGTTCAAGGACAGAATCTCTTCTCCATTTTGTTCGTCTTTACCTGTCCCCATCTCGCAAGCGTTTGAACTGTGTGCTCAGCAGGCACATCAGCGTGGGCCCAAGTCTGCTACCAGGAACCAAATCCTCCACCATGAGGGCAGGAAATAAATCTATGTTTAATGGTGAGCCATATAACCTACCAAAAGACAAAAAGCACAACTTTTTAAATTTACTTGACAGAGTTATATCTAGTCAAAATCAAAGCAAACGTGAAAAAGAGTAATTTTTTTCCTATTACTCTTTTTCATTAATCAAATTTTTACCTAACAAAGAAAATTTATCTTTATTTCTTTAAAGAAAGCATCTATCCATCATATACTTTAGTGGATATACTTTATAACAAGACGTTTCGAAAAGCTGGACAACATAAGGAAGAAAATTAAACCCACACCTTTTCCTACTCTTCAGAGGGGATGACCCTTCACATCCTAGTGTATATCCTTCCAACCTTTTTTCCATAATATATGAGCACAAAAATTATAAAGCTACATGTCTATATTTTTAAAAGAATAAAATTGCAATTTTATATATTGAACTTGTATTCGATCTAAAGAAAATATTTACTAAGCAGATAGGGTATGACAGACCATGATAAGTTTGAAATGCTTAAAAACAAACATTTTTATCAAATTCTGCCAATTCCTTAGAAATACATCCTTACAAGCAAAGACTTGACAATTTTATTACAAATCACTCTTATCTAATCTTTTATAATATCTTATGAACTCCAAGAGGCAAGCGGTGGTTTAGTTTCAGTCACTATTAAAACTCAAGAAAATTTTAAAAATATTTATTCTAAAATTCAGACTGTTCTTTTTCAGACAGCTTAAATCAGTGCTACTAGGCTAACATCTATAATAAAGGTATAAAAACTTGCTACTAAGCTAAGAAGATGTGTGTAGCTTTTATGTCCTCAGTGGCCATTTATCTTACAAGTAAAATAAATACAATTTTGTTTAAAACTAACATGGTCTTTGCTATTAGTTTAAAAGAAGGATACACTGAGCTCATTTTCCTCTAAGTTCAAAGATATTAATATCGAATTTCTAAGAGATCATAAAATATCTGTTATGATGCAAATATAGTTAGAAAGACTCCTGGAAGTCATCTGATGCAGTGACTGGATCTGATCCAGGGAAGGTTGGGTACATCCGAACTGCACATGGACAATTTTCCAAACAAAGCAGCCCTCCCGATCCTGGAGTGGAGAGGGCCTCCTCCCTTCCTGCTCCCTGCACCTCCTCCAGAAGCACTCCATCACTATAGGATTGGAATGACCATCTCATTTAGGCATGATGGAGATTAAAAAACAGGTTTAAAACCTCCACTCTAGTTCATTGCGCTACTTTCACAAAGGAGGAAATGGAGACCCTGGGAGGTTGTATAGCTCCCACAGGTTCACACACCTAATAAGAGGCAGAGCTGGCACTCTAAACTCAAGTTAAATCCTGTTCAATTCCCACTTGCCTTCTAACTTTGAAATTAAAAAGTTACATTTTAATTCGGTCCCAGGAAAACAGATGGTTAACTATATGCTTCCCTAAAGTCTATAAGGAAAAAAATCCAACTTCCTCTTGAAATCCTCATACGCAACAATGGCCCCTTGATTTATGAACTCATATCATTATTTAACTTTTCATGTATGCATGTCTTATTTCCCCGGCTGACCATTCCACTTAGCAAATAATGGGTTGACATAAGAAAAAATAAATTAATGACTTAATATATGGTAAATAATATTTGAATTCTTTACCAGGGGTCTATAGCAAATGACTGAGCATAGATTCACAAATCTGCTAGAGACTTAAGCTGGACTGCTAACTCCTTTGAACTTTTTCAAACTAAGTTTGGCAGAGGAGAGAAATGACTGGAAAAAGTAATCCATTTCAGTCTGGACAAGAACAAAGGAGTATATTTAAACACATAAAATATAAAGACAGTTCACATAAATCCTAATTAGGTAAAATTGTGACCAAAAAAGTTGAAAAATATGTGCTACCAGTGGAGTATGTGTACATTTACATTGGCCAGCAATTTAGTACTATTATTGAAATGAATATTGGAACATGTTAAACTTATTAGGACACAATGTTCATTTCTTCATAACTTGCAATAAATTATGAGTAGAAAATCACTTTTCTCTAGAAGGCATAGGTCAGATCTTAATTAGTTACTGCTCTAACGTCAGTGCTAAAAAATTTGAGAGGGTTCAGAAAACATGCTAAGTGAGTCTTAAGCAGGAAATTTTTTAAACAAATATTTCATATAAGAATTAACACATTTAAATTACAACATGGATAGACTCAAGTGCGTGGGCTATGAAGGATCATTATAGTAAAAAACTCTCATGAGTAATTCTTTTTTATTTCCAAAGAACTTGGTGTGCATAGCATGAACAACAAAGTTTAATGAGCAAAGGACAGACAGGAAGAGGCTTTAAAAATAAGAGAGCTATTGGAGACCTCTAAAAACATAATTTGTAATTAGATTATTTTAGAGGTTTACTGGAAAGAGACTGTAAACCAGAAAACCACAACCTTAATCCCAGCTCTCGTACTTAATAATCAACTGCATAGTGCAGCGGTCTTTGCTTGACCTGTAAAATAAAAGGGCTACACAAAAGGATCCTGAAACTTCCCTTCAGATCTATTTACCCAGGGGTGGTTTCATCTTCTTGGGGATGAATGGTCCTCTGACGTTTCTTTTGGATTAGACCTATAACTGTAGTCCAATGTGATTTACTCCCAACATGGATTGCTGCTGCTCAGGAGACTGCACAGGCTTGCTGTCTGTGATTAATCATGGACGATACGGCTAGACTGGCCTAAACTGTTGGGTTACACCATGCATACACGGAGAGGTTACAAGCCATAGGAGTTGGCTTATTTCAGGACCCTACTCTGTCAACACCAAATTCAAGCTCTCCTTCTTCCAGACAGGAGGTGAGAAACCTCTTTCCCAAAGCCCAAACACAGACACAGTTTCTGTTCGGGCAGTTTTCCATTCAAATGGTTATTTTTCTCCCCAGTCAGACTCCTTTGCCAGATAAGCATTACTTTTCTCTCAACTCATAACTTAACTCAGTGAAGCTTATCTCATGAGCACAGCTGGATGCATACAGATTTAACTTGATCCATCCTGTACTCATGGTTGTATTCCTCTGCCTTTGCAACACAGCAGGGCAACCAAGTCCACCTTACTTGCCAGGTGTGTATTTGAGATTCTCCATCTGGGGCCCCATTTCTTTGACCTTCCTAGACTTCTCTTATCTAACCTCTTTATGAACACAAACAAAAACTTAAATATAGAGACAAACAGTGATAACAACAATAAAACCCCCACCATTCGGGTTTTTCTCCCCTACCTAATGTTTGCATATGAAGATTTAAAATTATGGTTTCTTTAGAGCTCACCTTTTCAATTTTTCCCGGATTTCAGGATTCTTAATTTCATTTTTCAGATCTTCAAAAGTATAAGCTGACGAAAGGTTGCAGTAAACCCTGTAGTCATGATAGGGTGGAATTCCATGGTCCCGGCCTCTCTGGATGTTGATGGCAGCCAGATCCAGGGCCACCGTGTGTGCCATGGAGAAGAGCCTCTCTGTGAGCTCTGTGTTCAGCAGCTGGGAGGGCACACGCATCTTCCCCGCCACCCCAAACAGTCCTCTGAGAAGTGGGTCGATGCCTCCCTCATTCACAATTCTGAAGGGAGAGAAGAAGGCTTTGTGCAGAGGTATGTGGCCTTGAGGGATGGGCTCAAAATTCTCATCCAGTCGATAAAGGAGTGGATTGATGAGGGTGTGGCCAAACCTAAAAGCTGCCGTCGCGAAGGCATTAAAGATTCCAGCATTAATGCCGGGGTCGTACCCTTTATATTCCCCCAGCATCTTCATGCCCACCTCTCCAAGGATCTTAGGCAGCCAGTGGTGATAGGTGATGTGCTGAATCTCCGCACCAACGATCTTCCTTGTCTCATAATAGATGGTGTCTCCATCCCAGTGGGGGTTCAGTTTGAGTAACTCCGTGGCAATGCGATTGTGCTCTCTAAACCAGAGTGTGTGCATGCTTGTCAGGCCCAGCTGCTCATTGGCTCGATGATCCCCTGCTAAGAAACAAGGAATTGGACTTTCATTTTCATCTCTCTTACATTCAGTTGGTGGCCCCGTTGCAAAAGGAAGCAGCGGCTTTCCAGATCTTTGCACAATGCCCTGTCTCAAAAGCCCCCGGTGGCTGGCCAGGTCCCGGATTTCTCGTGCCTCGTGATCCGTGCTCCCATAAACATTGGATGCATCAATATAGGAAGTGAGCTGGTTGATCTGTTCCCGAGGGTAGACAGAGTTCATGAGCAGGGAAGTCATGCCGCTGCCACACACAGGACTGGATCGCACAAAGAACATGCAGCGGGCCCCATTTCTCACTCTGGGGTCATTGGGGGGGATCATGACTGAGAAACAAGGAGGATCATTGCTGCACACAGAGCTACAGTGCTGTCCATCTGAGAAGCGGGCCTGACTCAGGGCCACCACCGTGGAGTCCAAGTCATGGTCTAGGAACTGGCCCCACTGCATGGTCATGTGGGTGAACTGCACATCGGGGGTGATGGTTTCGGTCCCTATAAGAGACGTAGACACCAAGCGGGGCATGGGGAGCACGTACCCATTGTAGAGTCTGTTTGGATTAATACCTCGAGGGGTGTTGAATCCATTTTCGTACACGGATTTTAATAAGCGTTCAAAGGCAGTTAGAGAGGCCCCCCACATAGGATGTTGGAGATTATTGCATGTCCCATCATGTGTCCTGTACTTCTGGTGGAAGCACATATCCGAGCAGTTATTCACACGGCGGTGTGCAGTACAGCCAGACAGGTTAGCGATCAGATTCAGGTACTGGGGGGACACGAGGTCATTGTAGTGATAACCTAAAATATAAAGCAAAAGCAAGACAAAACGTTTTTCCATCAGAACACAAGTATAAAATTTTGGTCACCTCCTAGTTCCTTCTCAATTGCCCCCATCTCTTTCTCTGTAGCTTGTCATGCTATTGAACACACTCTTCCTTGCTGTTTCACAGAATTTCCTCCTTGTCTTACTCTGCTACTTTTCCTTCTCCCAGCTACAAACAAAGGTCTTCTCTCTACCTTGCCTATTCTTCAACCTTGTTGAAGAATTCAACCAGTCTCATGATTTCTTTAGCAATTCAACCAGTCTCATGATTTCTACCGTCAACTCTTAATTCCATTCTCCATCACTCAAATCCTAACGACTTTCATGAGTCCAAGTTTACTTATTTTCAGTTTCTCTCTAACAATTCCATTGTACTTGAAAATAAAACTTAATATAACCAAACACGAACAGCCTCTTCTCAAATCTTGCTCCAAGTAGTGCAGGCCATTCACATCATATAGCAAGACCATTGTCCCAGACATAGATCATCAAAATCTCAATTATCTTTGACATTTCATTCTTCTTTGCTTTCAATATCCCATCAATTGCCAACCCCTGTGTATTATGGCTCTAAATATTCCTCCTCAAAACTGGGCCCTCCTCTCTATTCCTATTGCCATAACCCCAAGCCAGATTTTCACATTTCCTTGCCTTAAATTCAAAAAAGCCTTCTAACTAATCCCATAATACTAACTTGTTCTCCAACTGATCTATATGCATGTTCTGATGAGGTCACCTTCTTGCTCAAAAACCTCAGTCTTTGTCCATAGCTATAGAAGAAATTCTGAAGTGGCAAATTACTCCAAACAGGTATTCCTAATTCAATCTCCTATTCTCCTTTAAAACATCTGCCCCAGTCAAATAGAATATTCCCTGGATACATATACACTCGCATACTTCTTTGTCTTTCCAGTTCCATTCCTCCAATGGACATATCCAGGTCCTTCTTCTCCTTTAAAGCACCTTCTCTACAAGGCTTGCTCTAACAACTTTATACAAAGACACCCTCTCCTGAGTTATGAGTTATCTTCCTTCTAATATATCTCAGAGACGAGGTCTAGCTATCAAGACCAACTCTGCACACATTTTTAATGAAGAGAGACAAGAAACAACCCCTTTCATATGTGTGTGTGGGAGGCAGTCAAAATACTCATGCAAGTATGCAGAAAAGAACAGGGGGCGAAAATTTTTCACAGGCCGGGGGAGAAGCAATTAGAAATATAATCACCGGTCTGTTGCTTGAGAAAATAAGCTTTGCAACTGCATATATACTCAGCTTTTCTTGGCCATCCAGATATTTGGGACTCAATTGGACTTGAAAGGCTTTAGCAATACACACTTCCCAAGGACTAAACCGGTGAAACTAAAGTGTCTGGCTTTATTTTCACAGTTAAACTTTTAGGAAGTCACAGAAAATTCTCAATCTTGAACATCAAAAGAGCCAAGAAAGAAAAGAGCCAAGAAGAAAATTCTTCCTCCCAAATTTTCAGTCTGTGGGCTCAATGACAAATCTCAGTAGTTTTCTTTAAGCACTATCATTTTTTCCAAGGCTTTTAGCCATAGGTTTAATAACACACATGCTGGATGTTAGCAGCCAGGAAGCAGGCAGTAGTACAAATCTTTCGCACTTGCTTTCCAAACCTGGCTTCTGCTGTGTGCTTTTGTAGATGGGACCACACAGAGCTCAGGCTATAGAATAGGGTATCCACCAACATATACAAACATGAACACTCAAACAAAAATATCCTTTTATCAAATTAATTATCATTTTTTAGGCTTTATGGAACCAGATAAAGTAACACAGATAATGCTTTACAAACCAAACTGACTTGCAAAATTAGGTAGGACTGGCTATCCACTGTGCATAAACAACTTCTTGAAAGTAAACTTTTCATCAGGAATTTAGAAAATTGCACTTGCCATTTCAGGCCAATTCTATTCACTCTTAATGTATTGTGCTTTAGAAATAAAAAAAAATCTCAAAATGTAGAGAACTAACGACGGTTAAAATACTGAAAGGTGAGGGAAGATATCTAAAACTAAGGGAATGGGTCAAATAACTGTTTATAAAATGAAAAATACCATAAATTATTGCTTGTGAAAATTTTTAAAATTGTATTCCTAAATAGTAAATTATCATGCCCAACTTATAGAACAAGTATATGTGCATGTGTGTACAGATACTCCTAAACTTGACCCTCTCTCAATCTTCCCCCTTTCATTAAGTGGAGACTCCATTCTTTCTTTCAACTGCTAAGGCAAAAATCCTAAGGTATCCTTGGCTCCTCTCTCTTGCTCCCTACATCCTGGCCATGAGTAAATATTGTCACTTCTACCTTCAAAATACATCCAGAACCCAACCACTTCTTACCATATATACCTGGCCCCGGTCTCCATCATCTCTCACCTGTATTACCACAATAGACATCTACCTAGCTTCCTTGCATCTGCCGTTATCCCTTTATGGTCACGTCACACAACAACCTGAAGTTTTAAAATATCAGTCAAAGCATGTCACTTCTCCACACAAAACACTCTCTCGAAGCTTCCAATCTCATGTAAAATAAAATAAAATTCTTAAAATAGCCTACTAGGCCCTTACTGGTGGGACAGCCTGAACCTCCTCTGTCCTCATCTCCTATAATCCCACCCCTTCCTCACTCTGCCCCAGCCTCACTCATCTGGCTTGACTGCTCCTCAAATATGCCAAACGTGATCCCATCTCAGAACTTCTGCAATTACTCTTTCGTCTTCCCCAAACTTTCTTCTCTCAGAGAGCTGCATGGTTTGCTCCCTTGTTTTTGTCAAGTCTCTGCTCAAATGTCATCTTTTCAGTGAGTTATTTGGTGACCAAACTATATAAAATGGTAGCCCCCAGCCCATCCAGCACTCACTCCACATATGATAAGCCCTGTATACTTTAATCAATGTCACCCACCATGTGCTAATTATATGTACTGAATTACCTGCTTATTGTCAGTCACCCGCTAGAATTTTAGATTTTTGAGGGCAGCGATTTCTATGTGTTTTGGTCATTGCTATAATCCCAGATCTGGAACAGTGACTGGCACAGGGTATGTGCTCCACACATAAATGTGGAATAAATGGATTAATTAGTACATGCATGTATAGTTGACTCCTGCTTAGAGAAAAAGCAAATGCAAAAAAATTATCACAAAATGTCGGGGATTTGGACTAGTTTTCCTTTTTTCTTTTTGCTTTTCTAAGCTTCCAAATTTTTCAACAAGTAGCATGTAATTGTATGAAATTAGCATACAATCCCTAAGAAAAGCAATTTTCAATCATAGCTTCAAGTCGGGTATGGATTCTAGATTTGCTCCTAGCAGCAGCAGGAGAAATAGGTTCAAGGCATCAGCTACCTGAGGCCACCACAGCAAATGTTTAAAGATCCGAACCATTAACAAAATGGAGAAAAGTAGGCAGGAGCAAGAAGTAATATTTAGCAACTTCCACTTAGTCTTCTACATCAGAAAAGAAGTAAGCTATGCAACAGTGTCAAACCAGGGACTTATGAAGGGAATAGAGAGATGTCACATAAAATATGCCCAATTCATCCATGTACCCTCAGCATGAAGCCCTGTGTCTAACAAACATTGGCTGAAAGAAAGAATGAGCTCTGACATTTCTCTCCATGAGTGTGACTATGGGGTAAGGCTAGAGATTTGTCTATCAATAAATGTGGTAACTGTTCAGAGGCCCCAGACCCTGACAATTCCCCACCTAAGTGATCAAGGGAGAGCCAGGTTACCAAGCCCTTGACAGATCTGAGAGACCAGGAATTGTGGTCTGGACATAGCACTGAACTTGCCAATGACTATATGTGTAAGCACAGAAACCAGGCCTTAAAATATAACAACATTGAGAAATGGCTCAGAGCAATTACCATAATCCTGTGATAAGAAATCATCCTACAATTTGCATTTCTATATTTCCTTCATCTCACATATTCATATTTAAGGTAGCCCATAACAAACTCTGGGAACTGTTCTGTTCACTGCTTGTCAAAGTATGCTTTGAAAATTATTGCTTTTTTTCTTTTCTTTATATATATGTTATATTTTACAACTAAAAAAGGTTAAAAATAGAATATTTTTTACCTTGTATTACAAATTTCAAATTTGAAAATATTTACCAACATAGCTCACTACTATAGCAGAGTTGAAATCTGCAATAACTTTTTACAATATTTTGAGAAGGCACACAATTTTGATATTTAATCAAATAGTATTTAAGATACTGTTTAATTTTTAGAATTCAAGTAACTCTGATAAAATGTATTTGTAGATTTTTTTTCTTCCTTGCGTTAATTTTAAATTGGTTTATGAAACATATTGTACAAACAGGCTTTACAATTACTACTTAGACATTTTTTTTAAATATGCCTATGGATAAGCTAACTAAGATATACATTTTAGGTGGTTAGGATTTCCATATGTTAATTGTAAAAATATTTGTATCGTCCTATTTTCCTGAAATAAGGAAAATATTTAGTACCATAGATCATTACTATAGCAATGCAGATATTTGTAAGAACTTTCTACTTGATATTTTGAGAGCATTCAGTTTTGACAGCTGATCAAATGGTATCTAAGTTAGTTTTTAATACTTAGAATTGAAGAACTTTGGTATCTGAGTATGTAGATTTTTTTCCTTGCTACCTTAATTTTAAATTGGCTTATGAAACTTACTTTGCAAACACAGACTTGACAATGATTATATGGATATTTTATTTAAATGTGCATATGGCTAAGCCAACCAAGATATGCATTGTTGGTGATTCTAAGTATATTGTTTGCTTTCTTAAATAAAAAATATGTAAAAATAATAATAATAATACTGTGTTTTTAAATAACTTGTTTTCCCTGAACATAAAAGATATCTTCATTGAAGACAACATGGAGAGTACTGAAAAATCATCAAACATAAAATTTTAAATCATCTAGTTCTCTCATTTATAGGAGTAGCTCTTGCTGCCATTAATTTCCAGCAGTGCGTGTGCATAGAATTTAAAATAAATTTAAATTGTTGCACAGAAAGTATTGAAAAATGATACTTTATGCAGTAAAAATCAGGCTCATTTAGAATTTCATTAAGAGTTCTATGACTGGGCGGGCCACGGTGGCTCAGCAGGTAAGAACGCTTGCCTGCTGTGCCCGAGGACCTGGGTTCGATTCCTGGTGCCTGCCCATGTAAAAAAAAAAAAAAAAAGAGTTCTATGACTAATGATAATAACACGTAATGGCAATTCTTATTTACCAGGCAATTTCCATATGGCAAAAACTGAACTGAGTATTGTAAATCACCTCATGTAATTCTTGCAACAACCTCAGAGATAGTTTTATTAACCCGTTTTACGAATACCTGGACTCCTAATAAACATTATTTTTAATAGTCGCAAGACATGTCATCATATGACTACAGCATCATTACTTAAGTATTACCCCACAAGGACTTTCATTAAATCTCACTTATAATTCAGGGACTGGGCTGTCACTGTCACAAGTCTTGCTGTGAAAGCCAACACATAGCCCACCCAGGTGAACATCTTGTGTAGGTTTGCTAGAATTTGAGTAAATTTCATCTGACTAAAAAAGTTTATTAGACCCAAAGCGAGAAGAACAGGACTTTCATAGCTTGATAAGATCCATATTTTTAAAACTATTTTATAATGCATAAACATTGTAGAACAGAATGTGTTAGAACTTTTCATTAGGGACAGTGTTGAATGAGACATTATTGGGGTGTATTTAATATGTAATACCTAGATAAGGGAAGGAGGAAGGACAAAAATTAAGTACTAACTTGTTCCATTTAAGTCGACCATTAAGCCATGCTGTACATGCTCCTGAATAAGTTGCAATGTCCTTTCAAATATTTCTCCTGCTCTTGCTTGTTCAACAGTGTAAGGATCTCTTGGATACCGGAACAAGGCCAGCAAATCATTTGGAGAACGAGGGCGGCTGACAGGAGTTTAGGAGGAGAAAAAGAAAAAACTAAAAATCAAATTAAAGAAATTACAGTAGATGAAAATTGCTAAATTCCAAAAAAAGTATTGCTATTTAATATTTCTATAGCTACTTTTTATTGACATGATATACTATACCTTACTTATCTGAAATGGAAGGCAACAAAACAAAACAAAAGGAACAAAATAAACAAAAACCAAAAGATACTAAAAACAAATAATTAAA
>PVIY010021331.1:0-42609 GCA_004026745.1 Myrmecophaga tridactyla
TAGAGGGATGTTTGTTTGCAGTCAATTTGGTCCAGTAAATTCACATATTGATAATGTGCGTGAGTAATTCTTTCTCCAAAGACATTACAATGGTGAGTAGTAGGCAAAACGAGAAAACAAAATAAAACAAAAACAGCCACAACAACAAAAATATAGGTTCATGAACAAAAACAAGAATATCTACAACTAAAGCAAATCAGCAAATAAAGCAGAACAACGATAAAAGAAATAAAACTGTAGTGAGTATACTTACACTTTGTATAATGGGTTTCAGTTCCAAAGACAGTTGCGACCAAAAATGCGCCTCCGAATGTCACAGGAATTAAACACAGTCTACATGTTGCTGAAAAACTGGAACCAATATCACAGTTTAAATAAAGGGAGAATTAGAGAGAAGAAAGAGAAGAGCACAAAAGGGGAAGGAATCTAAAATGGCAACCTAAAAAATAAACTCTACCTACAAGAAATAAATCTAATTCAAAGAAAGATGGATACAAATTCTATAATTAAAATAAAAACCCAGAGCAGAAAAAAATATTTCTTTGCCTGAAAAAAATTTAGGGTAAAATGTTCAGAGAGATAAAATTATTATATTTGTAACTACTATTATAGAAAGAAAATGTAAAACAAAGATAGTTGCTCCTGAATATTTATGTACAGAGATTATGAAGCAAAAATTCTATAGAATTATCATGAGCTAGCACTAGGTAAATACATTTGTAAAAATTAGAAATCCTGGGTAAAAATGAAAGTAATGCATACCAAAATAAACTTACATAATTGTAAGTAAAATTTTGAGAAATGCTAGACCAGACACAAAGAACAAATTGTGAATTGTAGCATAATTTTAAAGATTTCCTTTCAAAAGAAGGAGACAGAAATTCCATTTCCATCTAGCATATAGATATCACAAGAGAACTTTGTAGCCTCTGTGACAATGAGAATAAACTAGAAAATCAGCAAAAATTATATGTTTGAAGCATATAAGAGAGCTGATGTCTCAAAGTAAATCAATTAATTAAAATCAAACTTTGATAAGTACCTTTTAACATCATGGAGACCCAGAGCTACTTTCATCTTTGTTAGAGTAAATAAGAATTAGAGGAAGAGATTTGAGGAAGAAAACAAAGACAGTTTAAAGAATTTCTAATGATTGTTTTAAATGCAAGTGAAAGCTAGCATGAGAGTATAAGCTCTCTAGAGTCATGGATTGAAAGATAAACTTCAACCTGATAACTTTCTCCATGAGGCTCTATGAAGTACTCATATAAAGGTTGGGTACAAGTGTATTGGGTTCAAATTCAAGGATTTCAGAAATGATTTAAAAAAAAAAAAAAGTAAAAGATTTGACCACTAGAGGACAGTAACACACAAGCTATTTATTGGAGGACTGTTTTGGCAGTTTGTAATAAGAGAAAACATTTTGGGGCAAGAGACCTCCCAGAGGCTGCAGTGACAGTGACCATTGAAAGAGGAAGCATGTAAAGGGAAAACTCCAGAGAAAGAGGGTAAATGGGGTGGGAGGAGGCTCGTATGTGTAGGGGGAGTCAGCATGATGGGAAATCTCTGAGACAGAGAAATCCAAGTGACTAAAATAGCTTGGCATTACAACTGCAGACTTTTACCTTATCTCTGGCTAGCACGTGTTGGGAAAAGTTTTGGGGTGAATGCAAAGCAGATCAGCTTCAAATGGCTAAAATAGCTTAGTTGGGCTATTTTTTTTCAAAACAATGGGAGGTGTACATATTTGAGTTTTGTGCCAATTGGCTTTTCTATTGGACCAGGCTGTTGTGAAGAAGTAAACACACAGGGGACAATCCACAGAGGTCATCTTTGATTCAAGGAAAAGAAGAATATTTCTTAATAAAAGAATCAAGTCATCAAAAGCACAGAGTCATCAAAAACAGAGCAATCTTAAAAGCATAGTCAACTAATCACATGAAGCATAAATGTAGGAAAATATAGAGAGAATAGCAAATTTAAAACCATAGCCCAAAATATTAACCCTCATTGCTGTAATTGAAAGAACAGTAGGCAGAAATTAGTAACAATATAACACTGTAAAGACATTGAATTAATAGGAAATTATAGTACACTACACCAACCACAACAAATTAATCATTCTCAACATTAGGATGGGTAATTGTTTGGGTTTTACTACAAGTCTCAATAGATTTCAAAAGATCCAAATTAAAGCTACTATGGTTATTGGCCATATTCTTGTTAGAAACAAATTTGAAATCAATAACAATAAGATCTACAGAAAATCTCCTAATTTTTTAAGAATTAAACATCGTCTGAAATATCTCACGAGTCAAAAAATAAGAGAGGTGAGGAGATATCAAGGAAAACAGAGAAAGAGTGTTAAGTTCAATAAAAAGAAATTCCAGAATATGTGCAGCTAATAAAGTAAGTGTTGCAAGAAGATGGAACAGTGTGAATGATTGTATGTTTTAATTGTGCTTATAGATCAAATAAGATGAGGACTGAGAATAGACCAATGAATATAGTAAATACAAATAAAAGGTGGCATTGCTAAGAACAGTGACAAAGAGGAGTAGGGACTAAAATGTAAATGAAATAGCTTTGCTAAAGACTGGGAGCAGAGACATTGGAAATTGCAAGAATAAATACATATTGGGTTATTGCTTTAAAGAAGTTCAGAAAAATAAGGATAGAACAACTCATACATGTTTTCAAATACAGGTGATAATGCAATATGAATTTATACTAAGGGGAATAATCCTGTAGAGAGAGAAAAAAAAACTAGTGATTCTGGAGAGGCAATAATTGCTAGGACAGAGTTTTTCAGAAGGTTAAAAGGATTATGTATAGTATACAAGGGATGAGGTTGTCTTAGAAGAAATATACAGTTTATCTGTAGTAATAGTAGAGAAGACGGTATGAAAGTTTCGATACTCCCTTATGTATTTCTTCGGAGTACTTTAAAACTTCCAGTGCAAAAGTTAAAAGTTCAACAAGCTGAGATGAGTGATAAAGAAAAAATATATTAGAGATTTGAATAGAGAAGAAATAAAATAGCCCTCTAGTATAGAAAAATGTTCCAGAATTTCTGCCGAGTAAGAGTTCACTTAAGACTCATGGTCAAGAATATCATACGAAAGCAGTCAGGAAAGTATGTTGTTTTCTCCAGTTTCCTTTACTTGTGTGGAATCGTAAAAAATCAGTGGACCAGAATGACAGTACTGACATGCAAGTAAAACAGTAAGGAATGAGTGGGAATGAATTGAGCATGCATGCAAAGGAGTAATTATTATGGTAAGTCATGAATTTAGGCTGAGTGTAGAGGGATAAAGGGACTGTTGCTTAAGTGCAAGGCAGACAAACTGATGGATTATTTCTGTTGGGTCAAAAAATCATTGAAGTTGGGAGTATTAGAGAGAGTGACTAGAAAAGCTATGGGTATTGGTCATAGAACGGGATACTTCACATTAAGGAAGTAGTTACATAGTTTATATTTTAAATCTGAAGTAATGCCCGTATGTTCTGTAATTATCTTAGTGTAGCTCTATTAGCACTTCATTTGATTGGGTGAGATTTATAGTCAGGGATAGACCACACGAATAGTTGAGGTAAACCCTTCTCTGGTTTCTATCACAACCTAAGAGAAGAACCTCATTCATTGGAATGATTTTTAGGACATCTGATCCAGCATTGAATGTCAGAAAATATACCCAGCAGTGCCCTGTAGTCTATCTGGAACTCAGTTTTTGCAGACTAAATTTCAGTCTTAGACTTTCTTGAACAATTAAGTTAAACGTGCGGTACATGATTTTAATCCTCAATATTTAAAGTGCTATTATTCGTTTTTTCCCCTATTTATAAGTCCTTCCCTTTGTTATCCCAAAAGCATGTAAAAGACAACTGCTTAGTAAATGGTAAACCTTAGGGGAATGGTCACGGGCAGTACAAAGGCCATCATAGTTTTGTTTAGTAAGACCTGGAGGCGTCCTGTTAAACATCAATTCTCTGACGCCATAAAATGTCGGTTTCAGAAAGAGTGCTAATGATCCGTAATGAAATACTGTCAAAATCCTATCTTGTCTGTATTGACCGAACTATTTAAATCTAACGCCATCCATTTGAACAGCTTCTGATTCCTCCACATTCCAGACAGTAAGTTGTTTTTTATCTTTAAGGTTTTAGGCTAATTTATCAAAAGTTAAAGTTTTAAAGCATCAGTCTATTAAATATTCCCAATGCATATTGAGAAATAAAACAAAAGACAGACTTATGATGTGAGTTTTACCATTGATAAATCTATTTGTAGATCATGGATTTAGGTATTTGGAAAAAAGACTAAAGACCTATGAATTGCCATTTTCACAGTCTATATCATGAGATTACCAATTTAGGAAAAATTAAGGAGGGCAGAACAGTCTTACAAACTTGGACTGCTTTAAATACATTTTACATTGTGCGAAGGGAAAAGAAGAATCCCTAGCACTTTCACCATTTAACAGATTAAAATCTCATAATAGACATGTATTAGTGAATGTTACATACTGATCAATTAATTTCTTCCAAAAGATGGATGAGTAAGGGTGGTGGTGGGTAAATATCATGTTTTTGGCTATTATGGAAGACACTTCCCAATGAACTTTAAACCCAGAAGAAATGTCACCCTTCTAAAAAATGAAAATTGCAAGATCTTTAGACTCGAAACACCATGATGTACATCAAAACCTATGGCAGGAAGCAAAGCAAGTGATATTTGATGTAGTGCTATCAGCTCTAATGCACTTATTTAGAAATAAAATACAAAATGTTTGGTCAACAAAACAACATAGTCAAAAGAAAATGTAAAAGAGAAAATAATAAACATATGAATAGGAACTTGAAGCTTGTGGGAGACCAGGAAAGAGAGGTTAAAAATCAAGCTGAAGTTTAGGGGTAAAAAAGAGAAACAAAGTAGTAAAAATGTCCTTAAAGTTCTAATTGATCAAGGGAATAAGAGCAGAAGCGACAAATCAGCAATTTAAGAAAATTGCATAATGACTGGATACAACGGAGATTAAAGTATAGAGAGTAAAGAATGATATAATCATTAGAGAACATTATGAACAAATTATGCAAAATATTTTGAATTTAAGATAAATTAATATGTCTCTGAAAGAAATAAAGCAAAACTAGGACCAGAAATACCTCTAGATGTGTACAAACTATCCTTAAGGGAACACATAATCCCTACTTTATAGCAGCTGTTTCAAGAAACTAAAAATGAAGAAATCCATCTAATATATTTTAGGAGAATATAATGGCACTTGTTCAAAAACAGGAGTAAGAACACAAGAAAGATACTTGTGTTCTACTAGAGAGCTAAAACAGATACCATCTTCGGTGTCCTGGACAGTTTTTCCAAAGTTTAGTGCAGCCTCAGAACAGTCAGGAGATACTTATTCTCCTACCCAATATATTCTAAAAAAGAGCCCTGTTACAGGTATTACTGAGTAACAAAGAAAAAAACGTAAGCCCCACCTTTACAAAATTTTCTGTCCAGTGGAAGAGATAATAATTGTGCCAGTTTGAAAGGTTTTTGTACCGTAGAAGAGCCATAATTTAGTCCTAATCAATCTTGTGAGAGCAACAGTTTCTTTTAATCTCTATAATAAATAACACTACATGCTGGAAACTTGATTAAGTTATCTTCATGGAGATGTGACTCAATCAATTGTGGGTATTAAACTTGATTAGATGGAGACATGTCTCCACCCATTTTATGTGGGTCTTGATTAGTTTATTGGAATCCTACAAAAGAGAAGACACTTTGGAGAGAGTTCCCTTTGAGGATGAGGCAAGAGCTGCAGAACAAATGCAGAAGGACAAGAGAACCAGAGTCCCCCAGCCAGCGACCTTTGGAGATGAAGCAGGAAAACATCTTCCAGGGAACTTCATGAAGCAAGAGGCCTGGAGAGAAAACTAGCAGACAACATGTGCCTTCCAGCTGAGAGAGAAACATTAAATGGCAGTGGCCTTCCTGAACCAAGGTGTCTTTCCCTGGATGCCTTAGATTGAACATTTCTATAGACCTGTTTTAATTTGACAATTTCCACAGCCTTAGAACTATAAACTAGCAACTTATTAAACTACCCCTTTAAAATGCCACTCTGTTTCTGGTGTATTGCAAACTAGAGCAGTTTCAGCAGCTAGCAAACTAAAACAATAATATATAAGTATTAATGAAAGATAGAATGTGAAAGATAATAAGAAATTTAACCAAAGTTCCAAAACCTGTAGAAATGGCTCACTGACAAGAAAGTGACGATGAAGGTGAAAATAAACATTAGAACAGCCAAGAATACCATTAGTAAGAACTTTACGATTCATTTAGGGACCTATAATAAAATTTCCGTGGCACAGTTTTGTTTGTTAGACTGTGCTGCATTCAATTAATTGAAAGTAATCTGAAAATTCAAAAAAGTCCTTCCTCCAGATATTTGCTCACTGGTGATGCCGGTATATTTGAATTATGTGTTTAGCTAGCAGATTAGTGAAGTGGGTATATCAGAATGATTCAGCTTGCTAATTTGCTCTTTTAATGAGTTTTTGCTTTGTCATTCCTTAGAAGTCTATTTATCCTTTTACATTTTATAGTTTGGAAACCAGAATCCTAGTGGGTTGCAGTTAAATTATTTCTATTGAAATCAACCTAAGTATAATATATAATGAATTCAATCAATAGCAAATATCATGAGGAATGGGAGCAAGTAGATAAATAAATGTATACATATAGATACAGAAATAAATATAAATATAAATATGAAAGACCCAAAAATTAAAATAAAGTTAAAATAGCAATGTGTTTGTGTAGGATTCAACATGGAATCATCTATATTATGTAGGTATTGCTAAAATATCAATATGCAATGATATTTTAAATGAAGTAGCAATGAACTTGCCGTTACATTCAAACTATCAAAATTTTTCAAGCTGTATGCTATGGATAGGTTCTTTCATTTGCAAATTCTGTGCCATTGATGAATACACTGAATTTATAAGTAATTCTTGTACATTAAACTGCTTTGATTTAGTAGTATATTGCTATACATTTTTTTATACTTCAGAGTAAATTCTATGGGCACATATTATAGCAAAATGAAGATATGTGTGTCTATCAATTGAGTGACATTCTACAGTCTAAAACAATTCACAACTAAGCAAATTTTAGTTTTGCTATATATCACCAGGCTTGCACTGGGTTACAGCTTAATATAAGAGAAGGAATTTAGAGTCAGATTTCGACTTAGTAAGTGGTACATTTTGTACAAAACTGGGACCACTTAGTAAGCGGTACATTTTGTACAAAACTAGGATCAGTTCAGTCTATCCAAAGTGAGATTTTTCTTCAAACTTTCCTAATTATGTTTATGAAAGGTGTGATATAGGTTATTAGCTCTCCAATAACATCTATTTCCTTTTCCATGTTATACATTGGTCATTCCATGTGGTCATTGGGAAATGACTTTTCAGCTAAGGATAATACTCTCTAGACTCCTTGTTTCTCATTTGGTGGGATGAGCATTCTCTCCACTTCCAGGCAAAGGTAATGAAGAATCAGGAGATTCTTCCCCTTGCTCTCTCTTTGCTGTTTTGAGAGCCAAGAGGACTCCGAATATCTAGCAGAGCCACAATACAGAATCAACTTGGCCCCTGATTACCATACTTCAAAGATAATTCCACATTAGACGAGAATACCAACTTTAGGCAGCTAAACAAATGAAACAACTTTTATTGAATTAAGCTACTAAAATTTGGGGGTTTATTTTCTGTGGTACAGAGAGTTACCCTAATTAATACAGAAGGAATTAAAGATTCCTTCACATGCATAAATACTTGCTTATTATTGTTTCTACATTTCTGTGACCATCTGACTGCCTATTGGTGTGTTTACAAAAATGTTTCTTAATAATGACTGATGAAATGATATCAAACATGCATGCATGCATATAAATTAGGCATACTAAAGAATACAATAAAATCAAAGGCAGAACATTAAAATTAAGAAAACATACTGTTTGGGATTGAATCCTATTCACCACAAAAGACATATTCAAATTCTAACTCCCAGTCCTGTGAGTGGGAATATATTTATAAACAGGAACTTTGAAATGTTTTTAGTTAATGAGTGGCCAAATTGAATGAGGTGGGACTCGTTACAATATGGCTGAAATCCTCAGCAGCAAAGGAGATTGGATGTGAAAGGAGAAGTCAAAATTGGAAGACAGAAGGAAACAAGTACCTCCATGTGCTGGAGGTAGAGATGCGTTTACAAGCCAAGGAATGCCAAGGCCTGGCAAACCTTCGTTAGAATGCCACAGACTCTGAGAGAAAGCATGATCTTAATTTTGGGCAGTAACCTCCCAAACTGTGGAACAATAAATTTCTGCTGTTTAGGGCAATCAGTGTGTGGTATTTGTCATAGAAGTCTTGACAAACTAAGACATATTGATACTGTTTGAAAAGAAATACACACACCCACACACACAGCGCCACATTGTTTATTCACCAAGTTTAGAAACACATTATGGGAAAGAAAGGTAAATGGGGAGAATATGTTTCCTTTCTCTGAAGTTTATTTCAGCTCCTTTTTACCCTTATTTTATCACACAAGTAGCTGTGGGGATTTGAAAGACCTATTATTAAAACAATCCTTAATCCTAAGGGAAAGAAAACAAGCTGGTGATGCAGATGGGATCTGTGTAAACAGACTAAGCTATAAGTAAGACAGAGTTCAATAAAATCGTACTGCAGGAAAAATATACAGAACACTGATTTCCCCATAGAGATCTATGATGATATGAAACTAACTCCAAATCCCCTTTGTTGTTTTTATTCATTAATGGTTGGAGGCAACACAGTCAAAATATGAAAAGAGGAAGAATTCAATTAATCACTTGACACTACCCTTAATAAAATAAGATTTAATGTGTTTACTAATTGTATAATGGTGTAAATAAAATCACTATACATGACTGCCATAAATTCACTGGAAGGATTATAATAGGTACATGAAGGTTTTGAATACGTCATAAATTGGAGTAGGTCTTCAGAATTAAATTTATATGGTGGTGGGATCAGAAAGGTTTACTTGCATAGAGACTCCATTCCATGGGTGCAGTCACATTGAATTGAACCAGGAGTGGGTACTTAACCTTAGCTTTCAGAACTCTCTCCCAAGGAATTTTGAGTTGGTGTTGTAAGAAACAATTTTTCTATGTCAGTTGGAATATAAGTACCTGAGATCAGAACAGATTCTCTTACCATAGGGACCGTAGACCTGCAGGTGCCAATCTGGAGAAAGAGCAATGAAGCAGATGCCCAGAGTGATAAAGAAAGGTAAAGCATTTCTGCTAGGCTTCTCAGAGAGGCACTGAACCTTTTTGATGACCATTTCTTCTGTCCCTAATTTTGGAAGGGCCCCTATATTCTTTTTGCTTAATTTGACATAATTTGATTTCCACTACTTGAAATCACCCCACAAAATTCCATAAAATAGAAATATATTTAAAAAATGATAAAAGAAATATGAATTTCTTTTTTGGTAATTCCTTGAAGCTTTTATGGTTGTGTTTTTTGTTTTTTGTTTTTTAGTTTGAGCATGCTCTAGCAAAATTTAAAATCCCCAGTGGTGTGTATTGGGAATAGAGGAAGGGCTAGTACCTTGCCATTTCTCTGAACTGTATAAAGGATTATCTTTCAGATCTGGAAAGTTAGTTCTATAACATGTAAAAGTTTAACTCCTTCACACAACAGTTAAGACCAAAGCCTTTTCCTATTATAAATGGTCTCTTTCCAAGTCTTTTGGTGAGATAGGATCCAGTTAGTATAGTTTTAAGTCTTCTTTTTATTTTATTTATTTATTTTTTGGGGTGCATGGTCCGGGAATCAAATCTGGGTCTCCCTCACAGAAGGTGAACATTCTAACTAGTGAATTACCCATGCATCTCCTTTTATTTTAGGCAATATTTAATACATTTTGACAATTAAATTGATACACTGAGAAAAATTGATGAGAACGCAAAATTGTTTACTTATTTCTTGTTAACTTTCTATTTTCACAAGAATAATAAGGTTCAGCTTGTCCCATATACTGTGACTTTGCTGTTCAAACAACTGCTAAGAGCCCAGTGGGAAGGACCCAAACCGCGATTTAGTATAAATGACTGAACTAAGTCGCCTATGCAACGGGTTTCATTCTGCTGATGGAGGAGGGGTAGGGTCAAGATGACACATATAAATTGGGACAAGTGTCAAGGATGCTGTGGCTCAAGACACCAAGAAGGGTCAAATGAAGGTGATTCTGAAAACTCAGCCAGAATGCTTAGTTGGAGTCTTCCAAGGAGAACCATCCTTGTGCTCTGATTGCATCTGTGCTGCTTCTGATACTGCCCTTGCTTAGTTGCAAACTGGGGCTCATCATAGAGCTACCTTCACTTGTACATGGAGCTTATGTCCAGAAAAGGGGGATCTCAGAAAACAATTTTCACACAAATTCAGTACGTATCCTACAGAGATGTCACTGAATAAAATAAATTTGACTAAAGTGATTACAACAACATCTGACATAGCAAATATTCAATAAGTGTAAGCTAAAGAGGAGGCATAGTCAGAATAGAAGTACAGTAGTAGTAATGCTGATGCCAGTAGAACTTTTAGCATATTTTCTCCCATCTAAAACTTATAGGAATATCCTTCTCGAAACTAAAAACTCAAAGGCATTTCTTTTAAAACAGAGGAAACATTAGTTTTAATGAGAATATATATTTTAAAAAGGAAAACCCTATTTTTTAGGAGTAATAGTGCACCATATTTTGCCATTGGTATACAATCTTAGATATTTAAGTAATCACCCCATAGAAAGCAACAAGAATGGGAATATGGCACATGCTTGATAGTAAGTGTGAAACGAGACTTTTTTCTCCATTATGGCATAACTTGAATGCCTCAATGACTGCTTAGCTCAAGTAGCCAAGATGCCACTTTCAAATAATGAATAAGCATGTCCACTTGTATGTTTCAGGCTGCAACTGAACTTATAAGAGTTGTGCTTTAATGGACATTAAATGGACTACGTCCCATCTTGAAATCTCTCTCCATCACCTAGTGTGCCAGAGTGGGGTTCATTTTATGCACCCAACATCTATAGCCCATCTTCCTGACCATATCACCAGTCCATTGGCTACTGCCTAAGAATTTGAATAAATCCATACCTTGTCTTTGTTATCATTATATATTTCCTCTGATGACACACACTTCTACTTATTCAATATATTTTCCTCCTTCAGTAGAAAAGCAACTGTCACCAGTCACAACACAGCTCCCTTCAAGACTCAATGCTGGTTCCCCACACTGAGCCATACTGCTTTTTGACATCCTCAAATTATTGATTATAAGAAATGACCCTTTTATCTATGTTAGGTCACTCCTAAACAGAATTTAATGTAGTGCCAAAATGCATATGAGCTATCTGTTCATAAATATGACCAATAACACAAGCAGCAGTCTTGAATACATATTTTTAAATATATTATTTCCATTTTATGGGGAGACTCTATTGTCCCTTTCCCTGTTCTAACCCATGACATGTGAGCATTTTGGGTCTCTTTTAAAGCCAAATAAGGACCAAACACTGCCTTTCAAAGGGAGAATACAGGGAGGCAGCATCAGGTGATCGACTAGTTCAAAATTCCAATTATCACCCTAGGTGGTACTGATAGGGCTTTGCCACGACTCTAGACAGCTTAAGCGTGCATTTCTGATGCCACTAGTCTCATTTGAGCATCAGAGTCACATGGTCCTCTTTTAGAAATCTATTTCTATGTAAACAAGTACCAGAGATACAGCTGATAAAACAACACCCTTTATATAATTTATTTAATATATATAATTATATAATAAATAAAAATCAGTTATTATCTCACAGTTCTTGGGCCAGGAATCTGGGCAAGGCTTGTCTGGGTTCGCTGTTTCAAGGTCTCTCACCAGATTACAGACAAAGTATTGGGCTAAGGTAGGATCTCAACTGAAGGCACAATTGCAGAAGGATCTTCCATGAGCATCTGTTTTTTGCCAAGATGCATTCCTTATGAGCTCTTGGTATATCCAAGATATATCAGCTTTTCTCACAATCCATACTAAATTACTGAACAAGAAATTTGGGGGTACTCTTCCACCTGCATCTACTATCTCATTAATGAAAACTGAAACTTCTGATCTAATGTTTTATCCAAGTATCCAATGTTGTTTCAAATTAAATATGTCAGTGAATTTAAATAATTTCAAAGTTTGCCATCTACCATACTTAACTAAAATAGGATAAAGAGCACATATGAACATCTTTTCCCCCAATATTTTGAGTAAAGGAAGAATATTACATTCAAATGTCACAAACTTTCTAATAATATTTTCTGATAGATATGCCAGGGTTAAGCAAATATTTCCTTGCTCATCTTAGTAAACTCATGTCTTTGGAAATTTTTTTTTGGTTATTTGGCTGATATAAAATATATAATTCAAGGGCCCAATCATAGTTTCACATAAACATATTTTTAAAGGGTAAACAATCATTAAAATTTACATGGTAGTCTCTGGTTTTCAATAAAAATCCATTATAAACTTTGTAATAAATTTTGATCTTCTGTTTACATTTAACAAATATAAACCTTATAAAACTATTTTAGTTTTCTAGAGCTGACAAAATACAATAAAGACTACATGAGTATACATATTTACATACTATATAATATACACAAAAACATATACAATAAATAAATACAGAAATGGGTTGGCTTTTACAATGGAGATTTATCAACTTACACATTCACAGTTCTAAAGCTGTGAGAACGGTCATGTTAAGGCACCCTCTGAACTCCTCTGTCAGACAGGGATGCACATAATAGCATCTGCTGCTCTTTCCCTCCTGGATTTCATTGCTTCAGCTTCTGGCTTCTCCTTCTGTGACTTTTCTCTTTGAGCGTCTGTGTGTTTCTCTTTCTCTCAACTTCTCTGGGGCTTTTGCCTGTGTCTTCTCTCTGTCTCTTTTCCTCTTATAAAGGACTCCAGTAAGAGGATTAAAACCCGCTCTGAATGAGTTGAATCACATCTCAATTTAACATTCTTTTATAAAAACATCCAACCTACAATGAGACCGCACCTATAGGAATGGATTAGCTCTAGGAACATGATCTTCTCTGGGGTGCATACTGCTTCAAACTATCAAAATTACAAACTTAAATTGACCTGCATAAATATATTCTCCATTGTACTAAATGAACAATGAGGGTTCTGAATCTGCCTTTCTCATTACTCAAGCCTGGGAATAGCCTTATCTTGCTTCTAGTAGTAAATAGTGTTTTTCTCCAATTACAAACTATTCTCCACTCACCCATCTCATGCGCAAATAGGGCAAGTCATGTATATAAATCACTTAACACAGTAACAATTTTGAAAACTTATTATAATTGGTTTTGGAAAGCAATATTTTAGTTTTCCATTTTTCCTAACCCCTTAATTTAGCACTTATGTTTCATTTTCACCTTCAGTCCCACAGTTTGGTCAAATATATAACTCTTTCAACATTGTATCCCTTCAGACTAATAACAAAAGATGTAGAATAATTTTAAGTAGGTAGGGATGAAAGCAGTTTATAGTTAACATTGTTACGGAGCTACATAAAAATTCAGCAAAAATATTCTTTATTTCCTTTGCACTTTCAAAACAGGAGCTAATAACTGTATTTGTCAGTTTACTAAACTCTTACAAATCTTTTACAAATGTTACTGGAGTTTAGTTCATATTTCAAGAAGACATATATTCTTATTGATTTCTGAGAAAGAAAATACCGTATCTGCAATGGCAACTTTTAGTAATATTTAAAAGAGAAATAATTTGTTCTCCTTCATTTATCAATTCAGTCAGTGGCTAATTTTTTACCTCTCTGTAAAAAAATACTTATCTCATTTCCCAAATGTTTGTATATTAATGTATTATGCCTAAAAACATAACAAAATCACAAAGATGAACATATTTCATTGGGTACGCTCTTTCATAACAGTTTTGAAATGTTTTTGGAGGGGATCCTCTCTCATCAATTTGAAAAAAGATTTGTCTATGAAACCATTCATGTATCTGTAGAATTATTGTATTTATACTATATTGCATTATATAAGAATTGTTATCTATAAAAGAAATGACATTCACTAAACCTTATTTGCATAAAAATGAACATTTTCAGCATTTCATTACATAATAAAATATGGCAACAAATATGAAAATCATGTCCAAATTAGGACAGATGAGTAGTTTTTTGAGACAGCTGCTGGCTTGGCAAAGTCATTATGAGTTTTATACCGATATTTTTTCCTGTGTCTAACTTGCTATAACTAAACTTCATTAACACTTTAGAAAATATGATCCTTCCTCCATCTGGTACATGGCTTTTAAAACTCATTTGCTGTAATTCAGAAAATCTGGAAACAGCTGGCAAAAAATATATTTCTATCAAATCTTCAGTATCATATTTGAAAAATCTGTTCCTTTGCCTACGTTTTTAATACCCAATATTTTCTTCATTTTTCAACTCTGCAAACTCTTCCTAAATGTTAATTAGGTGGCTTGATTTTTAATTTTCAATATTAACATTAATCTCCCACATTTAAATTGTATATGTTGATAATTCAAAAGATCTGTATCCTTATAATGTTTAAAGCAGGAGAGGCTCCTTTTTTTTTTTACAACAAAAGTTTTAATTGTGTCTTTCAATATATATATATAAGATCATCAAATGTATATTTAGTACTTTCATTTAACTTTTTTTGCTTCCTTCTTAGATACATTATGCACATTTAATATATACTTTTTTCTATTGCTAAAATGTCAGTTCAGTCTATTAGCTACTTTATATCTTTCTGATTTTTTTCACAACTTTTAATATTAACTAACATTAGTTACTTGTAAGAATTTAAGCATATCCCTAAAAGGTAAAAAAAAAAAATGAAATACACATTTTTATAAAAACATATATAATCTCATAACATGGATTGGTAAAATTAAGGAAAATTTGTAATATAACCAAGAAGAAAAGGTGATAAAATTAATATCACTGCCTAAAAGATCTTTTAAAATAAATAGTTCTATTTACAGTTAAGTGGTTAGTTGCCCGGAAAGAATCTTAAATACTGCAGTTAAGTGAATGTAACCTATTTACAAAAAGTATTCTTAAAAGCACTGAAGAGTTGCCTAGAATATCTAAGTGAAGATGAAGCAGTTTTCAGCAGTTTTGTTTTGGAGACATTATCATAAAATGGTGAACTTAACCATCATAGATTCAAAATTAACGAAGTGATGAGACCCAGTCCCAGTGCTTTTCCAAATAGTTCAATAACCTTCTCTTATTTTCCTGAAAAGTCATCATGTAAAGCAAATCCTCACATGGATTTGCAACCCAAGATCATATCACATTTTTACTACAAAAAGTATTTCTTCTAAATGCCCAGCATAAGTAAACACCTATTATTACTGGAGTTGTGTTCCTCAAATAATCTCACAAATAATCTCCCAAGCAAAGATGCAAAAATGAGAATCAAGGGAAAGAAGAGATACCCTATCTCATGGATTAGAAGATTTATAATGGTAAAGATGTTGATTATCTCCTATTTGGAGTATAGATTCAAGAATATCGCAAACAAAATCCCATTTTAAAATTTCTTTTGATGGTGCTACTTGACAGTTTCCTAAATTTATTTCAAAATACAAAGAGCCAGGAACAGACACAGTATATTATTAAAGAAGAATAGCATAGTCAGTGAACTTTTACTAACCACAGGATTTGTTAAGAACTGTTACATCAGTTCAGAAATAGAAAAGTACACTGTGGAACGAAAAAGAGAGTTAAGAAATAAACACACTCTACAGACACTTAATTTTAATATCTCAGTGCAGTGAGCAAAAAACAGACTAAAACAAACAAATAAGCAAAAAAACCAATGCTAGATGGTGATCCAGCTGAAAGAAGAGTATTATGGGTTAAAGGCATAAGAACATAGAGCCAGATGCCTGAATTCAAATCTTAGAATTGTGATTACCAGCTTTGTAATCCTGAGCAGTTAGTTACCATCTGCCTGCTCAGTTTCCTCATCTGTAAAAATGTGATGATAATGGTATGCTTCTCTCAGAGGGTTTTTTTGGTGGAGATTAATTGAATTAATCTATGTAAATTGCTATGTTAAATGAGTGACACCTAGTAAGCAGAGTATACTGAACATTATCTATAAAATAATTATCTCCATCATCGCTAGCATTATCATGACATGGGAAAACAAATGCATTTGCAGTTCTACCCTGTGGTGTGCAATGTCAGTTCAAGGTAGAAGAATGAACTAAATGACAAAGACAATGCTTTACAGTTACTTTATTTCTATGTTTAAGAGATGCAGGCGATTTTGGTGGGTATAGAGTTGGAGGACATTTACATTCTGTAGTTTGAGAACTGATGAAAGACTCAATATTCCCCATTAAGTTTGCATGTTTACAACAATTTTATCATGGAATTGGCAGATAATTGTATCACTGTATTGGTATATTTTACAAATTCTTAAAAATCCACCCCACCCCTTCTTCTCCACTTACTGAAATCATTCTCATCTTTCAAAGAGAAGATCATGCCTTCCATTCTTACAAGAAGACTTTTTGGCATATGCAAATTCAAATTTATCTGTTTTCTATTTTCCAGTACTGTTCATAGTGCTCATCATGTCTTTTTTATAGCAGTTTTAATCTGTTAAGTGGTTAAAAATTTGGATTTTGAAAAGAGCCTTGATGAGAAGCTCCCCAAGGAGGCCAGTGAGCCTGAGATTGAGGAGTAAATGACACTGACAGCAGGCAGGGTGGGAGAATGGTGGGCCTTGTGGGACCTAGTAAAGAGCATGGCTTTTATTCTAAGTGCAGTTGGCAGCTATGGAATGGTTTGTGGAAGATCAATAGTTGCCTTTATGTGTCCAGTCTCCTTTCATTTTTATTAATAAAACCCATAAAATTTAACTGGGGATATGGCTGTTTGGAAGAGCTACTTTTCTCAGCCTCTGTTATGGTTAAGGTCATGTGACTGATGCTCTAGCCACTGGCATGTAAGGAGAAGTGTACTCAACTTCTAAGAAGAATCCTTGTATGGAAGGAGTGATCCTCCTTCCACATCCATTTGCCTTCTTGCAGCTGAATGGGATGTAGACTAAATGGCTACAACCTCAACAGCATCTAGGACTTTGGAAGTGGAAGCTAGGAATAGAGGCACCACAAGCTAGACAGAGCCTGGATTCCAGCCGCCATTGAGCTGCCGTGACAGTTTCAGACAGCCTCATGTCAGATGTCTCTATAAAAGGCAAATAATCTGTCTTTTTTTTTTTAAGCTTTGAGTAAGATAATATATAACTTCAAGAATAAGTTCTATCAGATACCAATTTAGGGTGTCTGAGTAAAAACAACCTCTCTAAAACTCAGTTTCCTCATATATAACATAGGATTCATAACACTTGATTTATGAAATTGTACTGGTATTAGCTTTAATATTAGCAATGTGCCTATCAGAGTACATATGATTATTATTTCCAATGTGACGTAAATATATCAGAAAATGGCATTTAAATTTAAATATTATTTCAATATATTGTTTAAATCCATCTGAGAACCAATAAAAATGTCATGGACCTGGAGGTATTTCATAACTATTTATTGCTTGTTATGGGAACAGATTGACAAATTAAATCTCAATCCCTAATTTTATGTGCTTTGTTTTTTGAAGCCACTGAACAGCAAAGATAGTGCTTTCTTCCCCTATTTTCATACATTTAGTACTACATATAACTGATCAATTTTAGAGTTATTGAAAAAATCCATTTTCCATTTCTATTGTTCTCATACAATTACAATATAAAAAGTGAAGGAGAAAGAGTCAATGGAATATTAGAATTATGCTTTTATAAGTGAAATGTATTATAGTTAATGGTCCTGGGTACTCTTGTGTGTTTTCATTAGGTGTCATTATGTTATTTAAATAGCACCTCTTTTTCTTGTTGTGGTTATTAGATTGTTTGGGTTTCTAAACTTCTAATGTCCCTAAAAGAGTTTTGTCTTTCAAAAATGAGCACTCCAGAAGAACTTATTTTCAAAATTAATTTTTAGTTGATCACTGAGACTCCTGAGTGTATTTCTTCATACAAGAGACAATAAAAACAAACATCACTCCATTATTATAGAATCCTATCTTCCCTCTCTTGGTGAAGGGACATGATTTGTTTGTATTATGCTTTAAAATGGAAAAATATACAAAACCTTGTATACCAGCATTTTACAAGTAATATATTCTGATTATCTAGGAAGCCATGAGGCACATATCTTTCTGACAATTCGAGTGATAACCATTTTTTATTATTTTGTTTTTCTAGATATTTACTTTGTCTTTTAATTGGTTCAGTTTTGAGAGAATATTTATTTTCATGAAATTCATTTTGAATTTAGGACAGAGCCATTCAGATTTATTGAACATCAGAATTAAGAGAAATATTCACATCTAGTTTGTGAAATGCCAAACTTCCTTATTGACGAACTATTACCTGACCCTATTTTAAAACATCTAAACATGGCTATAGCTATTTCAAAGTAAATCTCATTCAACTTTTGCCCATAGGTAATTTTCAAAAGTGCTCTTGTACACTAAGCGTGGAAATATCTACCCCCAAATTTTATCCTTAATTTTGTAGCCTTTTTACAGAAGGCTTCCACTTTTCATGAGAGCCATTTAAAGAATACAAGTTGTGGCCAGCAATTTTCTGAACAACAAAAAATGCATTTGCATTCTCCTAAGCATTTTGCTGAAGTTATACCGTTTGATTCTCACAAAATTAAGCTAGGTACTTTTATCTTAATTTTCTCTAGAAGAATATTAGGGCACAATTCATAATAATGAAAGACATCACCACAGCTTTTCTATGACTTCTTCCTCCAAGCAAAGTACAGCTATTTTATTTATTCCTAACCTGCCATCATTCAACTCTTCCTCACTATTCCAAATGTTATCAATTAGCTATGCTCTATTTTTTAATTGATTTTTTCTAATTATTTAAAAATCATGTCCCAGGAAAAAAGAAAGAAAATAAAGGGACAAAGAGATGCAAGAAAGAAAGGAAAGTGAAAGGAAAGGAAGTCTGTTCAAATATTACCTCTCTAAGTCCTGGGTTTTAAACTGTGAAGAAAGGACTCCTCATTATTACCTATAATTAGTTATATAGGTATAATTTGGAACCTTAAAAGTCTCCAAATTTGTAATAAAATGTTTCAGTTGGACTTCTGGCTACTAGGAGTACCACTATCATAATATATTTGTAAACATGTATCCTATAAAATCCTGAGCTTGTCATCCAGAAGACAACAGATGCAAAAAAGATATTTTTACACTCTGTAATTATCAAAGTCTAATATATATTGCTTTAAATTCACCAGGTTTTATGATTCTTTCCTATTATTTGAAACAAAAAGCTATTCAATCTAATTACATTATATTATGTTGTATTAATATATTTGTATCATAGAGGGTGCTTAGTTCCTGTACTATTAAACACTGACTCTCACATCTCAAGAGCTCATAATCTTATCACTTTGCTTGAGAATTTTTAAATAATCATGTAAAATTTCAATATACATTCCCCAATATTAATTAACAAACATTGACTGGCATGAATCTAAGGACTTTTTCTATGTTAACTCATGTAATCCATGTAATCCTTATGTGAATATGTACTAGTATTCTCCCCTTTATAGAGATGGTGTGGCAGGCATGGAGAGAGTAAGGGATATTGCCAAAATTACAAATTTGTAAATGGGAGTACCTGGGTTTGAATCCAGGAAATTCAGCTCAAGTCAATGCTTTTAATTACCAAACCCTCTCTCATGTAGGCTTTACCTGAAATATCTGTAATCCCTAAATATAGATACTTTGCAGGTTTAAAAGGATGTATGTACCCTGAAAAGCCATGGTTAATTCGAATCTCATTTTGTAAAAGCAGCCGTTTCTTTTAATCCCTACTCAGTACTGTATGTTTGACACTGTAATTAGATCATCTCACTGTAGATGTGACTCAATCAAGGATAGTTGTTAAACTGGATTAGGTGGAAGCGTGCTTCCATCCATTCGGGTGGGTCTTATTAGTTTACTGGAATCCTATAAAAGAGGAAACATTTTGGAGGATGCAAGAGATTCTGAGACAGCAGAGAACGACATAGCCTTGAGAAGCACAGTCTACCAACCAGTGACCTTCATGAAACAGGAAGCCAGGAGAAAAAGCTAGCAGATGACATCGTGTTCACCATGTGCCTTTCCAGATGAGAGAGAAGCCCTGACCATATTCACTGTGTGCCTTTTCACTTGAGAGAAACCCTGAATTTCATCAGCTTTTTTGAATCAAGGTATCTTCCCTGGATAGCTTAGATTGGATATTTCTATAGACTTGCTTTAATTGGCACATTTCCATGGCCTAAAAACTGTTAACCTGAAATTTATTAAATTCCCCTTTCTAAAAGCCATTCTATTTCTGGTATATTGCATTCCAGCAGCTAGAACAGATAATATACTCAATCACACTGAACTTAGAGTTCATGGCACTAAACACACTCTATAAGAATGATTTGATTATAATGACACTCAACTATTGAATATATCATTTTCAACAACACACACAGTACACACACATATTCACATACACCCACATGTGCAGAATCATTCCTAGAAAATATCTTTAGGGTCCAATCCAGTCAGATTTTTTTACTTCAATGAGCAAATGGTGATATTGCAGATGGCTTGAAAGCTAGTGCTGGGACAGATCTGACTGCATACATTTATAAATCACCTACCACATCACTTTCCGATTTCTTCCACAAGCACTTCTGAAATGACATTTAAAAAAAACATTTCTTTGACAATTGGTTCCTTGCTATGCTCAAAATATTCTGCCTTTCCCTTCAATGTCTTACATATTAATGTCTTACTCTGTGTCTGAGCGTATGAATCCATTTATAAATAGGCCTTTTAGAAGATATTATTAATTAAGGTGTGTCCAAATTGAATCAGGATTGATCTTGATCCTTATGATGCAAAGCCATATAAAGAGAAAATATTTAGATGGAGTCAGTTGGAGGAAGCCAGAAGTCAGAAGATGACAGAAATCAGAAGAAACCAAAGAGGAGTGAGAGATTGCCACATGGGGGTCTGCCATCACCAGAATTCTCCTGAACCCTGGAAGAGCATAGCCTTGTTGATGTCTTATTTTGGTCTTCTAACCTCCCAAATTGTGAGGTAACAAATTCCTTTTGCTCATAACAGCCAATTGGTTGCATCTCTGGCAAACTAAAATACCTTCTGAATATTTTTTTTTTTTTGGATGGACAGGCACTGGGAATTGAACCCTGGTCTCCGGCATGGCAGGCTAGAATCCTGCCACTGAGCCACCATTGCAGTGCCCAAAATCTATATTTTTTATCAAGATCCCTTGGGGATTTGTATGCACACTAAAGTTTAAGAAGCACTGTTTTAAACTATTCCAATGGACTTTTTCTAATAGTTTAATTCTTTCGCACTGCCCAATATCATAGCTACTAGCCACATGTGGCAATTACATTTAATATATACATTTAAAAATGAAACATTAAATTTTCTATTCTTCACTAACATTAGTCACATTTCACGTGTTCAATAAATACCCACGTAGCCAGTTGGTTAAGACAGATACAAAATATTTCCAGCATTGCTGAAAGTTCTGCTTGAAAGCACTGCTCTAGATCAAGAGTGGGTAAATTATTCTGAAAGGGGTGAAGAATTACGTATACTTGGTGGTACAAAACATATCTGGCTTTCCAACTAATGCTAGAGCACCTCTGCCATCAAATATAGTTACAGCAAAAAAGGACTGACAAATCACCACTCTTTAAATGGGCAAAACCTTATTACTTCTGATCAGAGGCATAGTGATATTTCTAACTAGTAAGTTAAATTCTTTATTTCAAAATAAATATCAAATCCATTGAAGTTCAAAAGATGAAATGATAGAACTTTTCATTTTACCCTATTCTTAACAATCTTTCATAATAATAAAACAACTTATTTCAATGCTAACAATTTATATGGGTTAAACATTTTGTCTTGATTTATGGTGCTTAACCTATTTCCTTTATTTAAAATTGGCCATTTACTTCGACTGGTAAATAATCTTCTATTGTAGGCAGGAAAAAATTATTTTGTCTCAGCCTCATTAAATTATTTGTCCTGATTATGTAAATTAAAACATTTCAATAATGGAGTAACTTGAAATGCATAACACTACAGACAGATAATTATATTGTAAATTTATTATAGCATGTTTGCTGTTTCAATTTTACTCTTCAACCAAGAGTTATAAAATTTGTAGCTAAGTATTCAAAGTATAATTACTTTAATAAATGTGCCATATCTTGCATGTATTTTCATTCTTCTATTCATTAAAAGAATTGCACCTAAGAACCAATAGAAAATAGCTTGTGTCTTCCATATCAACATATACTTGAATTTTAAAACTATAAAATTTAATGGAAAAGTTTTAGCTTTGAAAGCTAACTGATAGCCTTGCCGAACACACACAGCTGTATGCCAACTAAACTTTCTTTTCATATTGTATGTGGTTTCCCCTAAAATTAAAATTTTCATTAGGTGCTTTCTCAATAAAAAGCTAAAAAATATGGGCAATAATGTGTATATACACACATACCACGTGCACAGAAGCACAGGCAATCTCATTTAGTGATTTACTGTTTTGATGTTCCATGTAAAAGTCAAAATGTCATTTTTTTAAACCTTCCATAGGTAGTTTTGAAAAAAATCTTAAACTAGGTTTAAAATTATGCATAGTTCATCAGCTGTACCACAATTCTGTTCTGACTAGTGACTGCAAATTCTTACATATTATATTTAATAGATTATCCTGACTTAGTTATATGCTGTCCTGGTGTTAAAACTTTAATGCTACATTGTCAGAACAAATAGAAAGTTGCACTACATAGCATAAAATGTGTTTACAGGGGTGGGCAGGTAGTTCAGTGGTAGAATGCTCGTCTTTCAAGTTTGGAGACCTGGGTTTGATTCCCCGACTATCCACCCCACCCCCCCCAAAAAAATGTGTTTACAATAGTGAAAAAAGCATGAGGAACTAGAAGATTCTAGGTCTGTCAAAATTATATCTTTCATCTTGGATTAGTTGCCTAATATTAATGACCTTCTTTTCCTCATCTTTAAATGATTTTTGGAAGGATTAACAAGATAAATGTGAACATACATTAAAATTATATTATGTTTTTAAAATATTAGCCATTATGAGTAAATGACACCTACTCATAATAAGTAGATGGCCTTTCTCTCCTATGTGCCTCAATTTTTCCTTTTTATTCCCTCCTTAACAAGTACTTGACATAAAGTTATAAGAATATTGCAGTTTTGAGCAAAAAACTCTATAATGAAAGAGACAGGAAAGTTTTCTTAATCACATTGATAAATATCACTATTCCACACTTGGAGTTTTGCAAACACGGGTTGTCATTTTCTGACTTATGGTACCAATTACAGTATTAGAGAATATTTAAATAAAAGTTTTGTGTGTCACTCATGGAAAATGATACTTATTTGTGACCACAGGAACTATCCACTACTCAGCATTCCTTTCATTCCCATTTTACCATCTCATTCAGAAGATAAATATTCAATATTAGCACACTTTAGAAAATTTTGGGGCAAAATTGAAGTTTCATAATGTCTAATGTGTCTTCTCTTCGAGTCTAATGAATAAAAGTACAACTAAAATCATCCCTCAGCAAAATCAATCTAAATGATGATACATAGTTCATAATGCAATATAGCAATTTGCAAATGATTTAACTATGGTCTAATGATGGCACATATGTATTTCCATAATAAATATTAATAATTTGTATTTATATAATAATTATTCTTCTCAGTTCAAATAATTCATCTCTTTTCAAAACAGCATCTTTACCCTGGGACATCATCTCACCTGAAATTTTCAATACAGCCTCTAAATTCTGAGAATACTTTTTGTCTTTTAAGTATATACTGCACAACTACATAGAAGTGATAACAAAAAATGAGAGAGATCTCTCACCATATAGTTTATGTATATTAAAGTAGTAAATATACGTAAAGTACCTAGCATAGAACTAGCTAAATCACGGTTGTCACATGCTAAATTCAGGAAATGTCAGCTTTTGTAATCCTCACCAGCACACGTATTTGTATGTCCTTAATTGATTGATGGCTTATTCACTACCTTCTTACTAAATTAAGTGGATTAGGATACCTGTACGTAGAAAGTCTCAATTATTTGTTGTTCATGTTTCCTGAGTAAATAAAGTAAAATACCTGAAAATTTTATTGACCTAAAAAATGATAGATGGGGCAAGATAACTGTTGTAGTTCCTTTTATGGCTAAATTGACCCTATATTTATATTTTAATCAACTATATTTAATATTTTCTATGGCTCTGTCCTTGCAATCTTTAAACTAAAATTTGACAACTATATATTAGTGTCTTCAGGGTCAAAACTTTATGTATCCTTTTCTTTTTCTTGCTCCTGAATCTCACTGAAGAGAATAGTCTTCTAGCTGCAATCATTGTGAAACAATGACTTACTCGTGGAAGTACAAATTGGTCAAAAAATTGCAAAACTGAAAAAATTCATGCCCTTTTACTAAGTAATTCCATTCCTAATGTAATACCTTACAGAAATGTATTAACACGGTTACAAAAAATAAAAAAAAATCATTCATGAAGGCACTATTTGCTACAATAAAAAATTAGAAACTACCCAAATGCCTATACCAGAGTTCTATTTTATTTACATAATGAAATACTATTTAGTAAGGAGGATGAAAAAGCTACAATTACATGCAAAAACATAGAGGAGTCAAAATGAACTTAATGTTAGTAAAAGGAGATACATCTAAGAATGTATACTGAATGAATTAATTCATAAAAATTTCAAGATAAGCAAAATTCTTCATTCATATTTGAAATCAAGATAGGGCTTACTTTGTATGTAGTGTGGGTATAGTGATGGAAAGAGGCACAAAGAATGTTTTACAGGTGCTGGTAATTGTTTCTTATGTGACTTTCTGTTTCTAAGCAATGGTCAATAAAAAGTTTACATAGTTTCTTTGCGTTCTTCCCATTCTAATTTCCTCTAAAAATGCACCTTAATTTAATATATTTTATTCTTGAATATATTAAAGCACCTTAATCAGAATTCTTATAAGAATATATTCACATTATTTAACGTTAATTTCTTAAATATCCTATTGCCTTAAGTCTCTAAGTTTTAAATAACTTGTCAGTTGAATTAAAAAAAAATTAAACAGAGTCTATATACGAATTTTTAAACAAGGTATATATACAAAGTATATTTATACATGATTTCCATGATATATGTCAATAATTTCTATTTATATGATAATTATTATTCTCAGTTCAAATATTTCATTTGTTTTCAAAACAGCATCTTTTGATCTTAGGTCATCATCTCAACTGAAAGTATATATACATACACACATACACGCACATATGTTTTCAGTTCTCATAACTATTAAAATAAAATTTTAAGTTCTAGACATCTCAATTTAATGGAAGAGACTTATTTAAATTGACTTTTTTATACATGAATAGAAGTAATATTTGCTGGAATGAGAAATAATTCAGCAGTCTTCATTTCTACAAATATAGATACTGAGAAAATTTGATCACATGAAAAATTAAATGGAAATGGCAAAGTTATTGTTTTAAGTGATTTCACTGAACACCTTCAGCTTGTCCAAGTTTATACCTCAAAATTTTATAGTGATTTATCATAAAAAATTATTTGTAATTTGTATCAAACCATGAGGTGAGAATCGAATTTTGTTTTCCATCCGATATGTTGATGGTAAATATTGGATTGGATTTTAGAAGGAATTTTTTTCTCAGGCATTGTCATTATTCCTCTGCTCACTGCAATCAGCAGTTAAGTACCGCGCTTTGAATTGCCACTTTGTTTGTTATACTGGAGTTTTCTAATACCAAGATGATATTCCATGTTACCATTCCAAGTATGTGTGACAGATGTGAAAAGGGCAATAGTGACAGTACAGTTAAGGTAGTGTTGGCAAATGAGCTTCTATCAAGGCCATTTTTAATGAAGACTTTAAATAGAAAAAGAATCTAGAAACTAATTATCTTAAAATTCTTTGTATTCCTATGCACTTTGGAAAGTTTCAGGATCCCTAAGAGTGTCATACATCATTGTAAAGGCTGCTTTACAGTTCTGTCTTTCAACTTGATCATTTTCCGTATATCCTTCCATAAGATAATTCTGCACTTGGCTGAGTTTTAAAGACCTGTTCCATTAATAGTTCTGGCTTACATTTCCGAGAACTGAGGGTTGAATTAGAGAATATGAATAATGTACATTTTTTAGAGGAACAGAGATTCCAGTGCTATGGCAAGTGACTTCCCTGGGACCATTCCCACACTGCCTAATTATTCTGTGGTCATCACTGTCAAGAAAAGGAATGGGGAGGGGAGACAGAATCACTTACTTAACTAATCACTTTAGACATAGAACATATATTAAATGACTTTCCAGGTATTTTATTTGAGGAAAAATATAATTTCATTCAGAGATATTTAAAATGACTCAATTTAGAAACATTTCCCCATGTCATCAGGGCATCTGGGGAAAATAACCCTAATGAAAACATGCTTATTTCAAGATTGCGTCCATTATTATAAATTGTTTGTGTTCTTAATGGAGAGATAACTTATTAATTGTAAAAATTACTTTATTGTGGTTTATAATGCACTTTTAAAATATTACTGATGTTAAAAGAAGAACCATGAAATGTACATTTATAACAAAGTAGTTGCTATTCTATATATGATTTGAAGACAAGTGCATTAACTTCATATAACATGACATATTTTAAAAGTTATTTAAAAAAATTTCAAATGTAAGAATATATTTTATCTGACATGATAAATAATTTTATGTGTCTCTATTATACTAGAACTTTGGGTCTTTTGAATAGCATTTTAATTATAGACCTTGAACCTGAAAGCTTAAACATTTTTCTGAATATTTTTTCCATTCATCATTCTCATATGATCATTTTTCTCTGATGACTTTGAATATTTTCATAGATGTTTAATGTCTATGGATATATCTTGTCTTTAAATCATTTAATATGAATTTAACCCATCTGAGGAATTTGGTAGTACTGATGACAATAATGCAGTCCCTAAACTCAATTGCAGTGAGGCCATTATAAAGATTCAGTAGGAGGATGTGTATATAAACACTGTACGTTCCACCAGTATGACAAGGTAGAGTGCATTCTGGCCTCTCAGGGTTCTCAGCTCTGCCCCACTGTGCTTAAAAAAACCTTCATCTGGGATAATCTACTTACAATCTCTGTGTCTGTTGACAACACTTTTAGAATGCAAAGGTTCGATTGGGTTAGATTATGTTTAAATTTCATTATCCTTCTGGGTTTGAGTTTCTGGGATTCCGTACCCAAAATGTAGGTATAGGGAGATGTGTCTCATTCACATTGGTTCTATTGTTGTCTTTTGTTGTGTTTTGCTCTCCAGTCTCTGATTTGCTCCATGTCGCTATCCTGGCAAACTAAAGTTACTTGGAGAAACTATCGTATTTCTCTTGGAATGGAAAGTTTGCTATAGTAGCACCAACTCCTATAATCTAGCAGAGAGAAAATTTAAGAGAAAGAAATAAATGGAAACATTTAGCCCAGGACTTCAATATTAACTTGCCAAGACACAATCTAAAGTGTTCCACTATGAGCAGCAATAGAAAAGGGATTGAAGTAGATTATAAGTGAGAGTAGTTTTCTTGACTTGGAAATATTTGTCTTGTATCCAAATAGTAAAATTTACTTTGCTTGGATACTTTTCTCGCCTGAACAGCTCTGGCTATTTATTTCTTTTTTCGTTCTTGTTTTTAGTCATGACCCAGCCTTGAGGGTGAAAGGATTGAGGACAAAAGTAAGCCTAATGATTTACTAAGCAATGCACTTCATTCATTGCAGAAAATCTCTTTCCTTTATTAAGGTTATTATTTTTTAAGCAGCAGATGCCAAATCTTTCACTGAATCTGCTTAGCTGCCTAAATCAACCCTTTAAAAATCAACTTCATATTTATTGTTAAAATGAGAAATCCAGCCTCAAGTAAAGCTTTGCTAAATGTCTAAGATTAGCGTGAAAAATAAACAACCACTGTGGTTGCAAGTTCAAAACCAACTTAGGTTATATTTCTAATCTTTTAAAACTAATTATTGTACATTTGAAAGGTTATCTTTCATAGGAGCATTCCCTAGCATCTGCTTCACTGTCACTTTTTAAACTAATTTTAGTCATCATTATCCTTTTTCTTGAAAATATGCATGTCAGATTAATTATGAAAACTGATCTGACAAATACAAATAAAATTGAATTAAAGTGAATATGTAACTGGGAATTGAGATAATGAAAAGCAATGAATGTTTAGAGTTTTGACCATTTGCTAAGTTTATATGCAATTATTTTTTAATATCAGCACATATGTTTCTTTAAGTAGGGAATATGCCTTAAGATTTAGAATGAGCATCATTATACATCAAATTGAGGTATGAATTACATTCCTTGTTTATGTAGATAAAGAATGTAGTTATATAATATTTTATAATCTAATTTACATATTCATTATCATAATTATTTTGCAGACCTGACAAGATTCTTCTGTTATTGTAAATGAAATGTTAGGAAATAGTACCCAGCATTTGAAAATAAGGTAAGATAATGCATGGAATTGTATGATTCAGTGTCATCCTGGTATTGTCTAAAAAGCCCACCTAAAGATTATTTAATTATTTATGGGAATACGCCAGTCTTTCACTTTGCTATTTGCTATTTGATTAGAGCCCAGACAATATGAATTATATTCTTATGTACAGATTTCTCTCTAACAGAGAAGACAATGTCAAAGTTTATGATTCCATTGCACTTGCTAGTTTTATGTCTAGCCAAGCCAACTTCATTTAACAATCATTTTTATTTTTTCAAAATGACTGTAAAGTGCTCCCATTTTGTCAAAGTGCTCTTCGGACCAACTTTATTATTTTACTTGTTTCTTCATGAATGAGTCAATAATTCTTTAACACATGTTCATATTATTCTTATATAAAAGGTATGCTTTTATCTTTTTAAAATTTGTACTTTTGGCAATATAAAATATAGTTCACTCTTGCTATATTTCCCATTTTATTACAGAGCTAAATTTTATATAATCAGTGACCAGAATTTAAGTTGTTAAATCAAAAAGCCCAATACAAGTCTAAAAATGTTTAACTTTCTATGATTGACAAAAAAACAAAACAAAACAAAAAAAAAACTTTTGTGGATAAGCTTTGATTCCAATATGATTTCACAGCTGACAAAAATGATGCAAATTGATGCTGATTTTTCTGAAACACTTTCACTTTGTTCTCAATAGAGTTTAGCCCTAGATTTACTAGAGCTCTATATCCGCTTTGAAGCAGATTTGTTCACTCATTTATGTGTCTTTATTTCTTTCTGTAAGTATATAAGCCCTGAACTAGATTGATCCCATCCCTCTGGCTTGGCTCTTTATACTCTCTAATTGGGATGACTTTCTTCTCCTCTCCCCTGCCCTATGCCAGTTTGCCTACAGAAATCTGTAGTCAAGTGCAGCCTCCTTATATTCTTGCAATTCAGCTTGGTTTATAAGAAGGATTTAGGCATGAGCTTTTCTTAACCTGTCAGGAGACAAGTATTTCTCATCACATTTCTTATGGAAACTACACACACATTTAATGAAAAGGGAATCATAAATAAAAATTCTAAATTTAAATAGTCCATCTAAATTACAAAGTTGTAATAACCAGAGTATTATTATTATGATGCTGCTGGATGAATTGTCAGCATCATAAGAGGAAAGACCTAGTTGCTTTGAAGAGACTGTTGATAAAAATATGGATGTGAAAGGTACTTCCAATCAGCCCTTAGATAGAAATGATGAACATGTCATTGCAAATTGGAAGAAATGTGATCTTTGTTTTACAGTAGCAGAGATTTTTGCAAAATTGAGTCCTGGGATTGGATGGAAGGTGGAATTTGAAGGCAATGAACTTGGGTATCTAGCTGAAGAAATTACCAAACTAAGTGGGGAAAATGCATCCTGGCTTCTTGTACCGTGTAATAAAATGTGACAGGAAAGGGATAAGTTGAGAACTGAATTCCTGGGCACACAGAAGAAACATAAACTGAGAGTTTGGAAAATTCTGAGCTTTTGGAACATGAGACCCCAGAGAATATTGTCCCATATCAGGACTTAACCTAACACGAAACCAGTCAGCCATTTCAGAAAAAGCCAGGGTTGAAGATGGAGTTATACAGAAAGAATTTGTGGAAAGTCATATTGTCTGATGGTTTTGAACACTGTAGACTGCATGCCAATTCAAAAAATATTTTGTGAGATCTACATAATGGAACTACTGCCAGTCTGACTAAAAAGGACCAAAAAGGAACAGATTGAAGGGAATGTGACTTCAAAGGCAGGAATATGGAAGCTAAGGTCTGGAGCCAGGAAATCTCAGGCCAGGAAAGCACATCTACCCATGCATATGAGAGGGTGAGTTTGCCCTGGGAGCAGAAGGTACCTTTCCGCTTCACTGATGGGAAGAGTGTTGTACCCTTGGGCCTCAGAGAGGGTGGAGCACATTACCTGTGGGTTGGAGGGAGCCTGGTCACTGTTGCACTGTTTTGACAAGGTTGAGTGTGAGGTCTGGAGATGGCAGAGTCCAGATATTGCCCAAATGCTTGAAGTGTGTAGGGCTGACACCCCAGTCCTGGGATATGTTAAAACCTTCACTGCAGTGTTCGGAGTGATTAGGGCCTCTGTGTACACACTTGGAAAGGTGGGACTGCCACCTTCTCAAGCCCTTAGGAGAAAACATCATTCTGTAAATGATTCTCAGAGTTTGAAATCTAATAGAGTTTGCCCTGCAGGTTTTTAGAATTGTTTGGGTCTGGCTATCCCTGCTTTCCTTCCAATTTCTTCCTATGGCAATGGAAATGTTTATCCTTGATTGTCCCTCCTTTGTATTTTGGAAGCAGATAAATTGTTCTAAGTTTCACAGGTCCACGGCCAAAGGGGAATTTGCCTTTGAACAGATCATGCATGTAAATGATTTTCACGAGATTTTGTACTGCTTTTGACTTGGTATTGTATTTGCATTGCTAGTGAAATGGTTTAAAGCTTTTGTGATATTGTGATAGTATTAATACATTTTGCATTTGGAAAGAACACATCTTTTGGGGATGCAACGTGTGGAATATGCTGGTTTGAAACTATTATGTTATGGAACAATTTTTTTTAGTGTGTACTGGCAGCTCTGAGGTTTCTTTCTCGACCGAAATGTGTGAGTGGTTAGCAGCAAAAACATAGCTGTGTCACAACAAATTGCTCTTGCAAAAGCAAAAGCAATGTGAACAAGAGGATGCTATTTCCCTCTATTTAAAATTTAACACTATAAACCAAAAAAAGGCGTCTTTTTTTTTTTGTCTCACCCAAATGACCTCCCCGAAATGTTCTTTCTGTTAATTTGAGGTCTAGTCTATAGACTGCAAAGAACTCCAAGCCCTCTTTTCCTGGGCAAATTGTGCTTCTTCAGAAATCTTACATGATTGATAGTTTAAAATATTATTTTCATATCCTTTAAATATCAACCTTTGCATTCCTATAAATTTTAGAAACAAACCTACATTGGATAATCCTATTGCACTCCTATTGTATGCTTTCTGTTATTTTTTTTTCTGAGAATTGAGATAGAATTTAATTATTATTAAATAAATCATTATTACATTCTATTTTTTTCCCCAAAATCATGGCATTGTCATTCTCTTTTAGGAAAATATATTAGTCAGGATCTACATGGAGTGACAGAGGTCTCTTAGGCCTTGAAATCTAGTGGAATTTGCCCTGCTGGGTTTCAGATTTGCTTGGGACCTGTGACCCATGTTTTCCTTCCAATTTTTTCTCTTCTGAAATGTCCTACTATTGTATATTGGAAACAGATGACTTTTTTCTAAATTTTATAAGTCCATTGACAAAGGGAATTTGCCTGAGGACAAACTGTACCCATAATTGGTTTAAAAATAATATATTGTGGTAACATATATACAAGATAATATTTTTCATTTTAAGCACTTTCACATATACAATTCGGTACAGTTAATTACATTTACAATGTTGTACTATTATCACCACCCCAAACAGAAACTCTGTACCAATTAAACTTTAACTCCCCTTTCCCATCTTCACCCCTGGTTACTTGTAATCTAATTACTGTCTCTATGAATTATAAGTGGGATCATATAAAATTTGTCTTTTGTGCTGGCTTATTATACTTAATAAGATGCTATTACTGATTTTGATGAGACATTGAACTTAGAATTTGTTTTAAAATGGCTTATGGTTTTTGTATGTTGTGTGATGGAATAAATATATTTTGCATATGGGAAGAATATTTCTTTTTGGGATCTGGAGGGCAGACAGTGGAGGCTTAGAGTTATGTCCTCCAGAAAATCATGTTCTTAATGTTAATCCATATCTATGGATGTGAATCCATTGTAAATAAGGTCTTCTAATGAACTTTCTTCAGTAAAAATGCCCAATTGAATCAGGATAGGTTAGCCTTATAGAGAAGGTCAACAGAGAAAAACCATAGGGAACAGAAAGTACTAGAAGACATAGGCTGGGAAAAGAAAGGTGAAGATGCAACCATATGCGTTGCCCTGTGAAGGAAAGTCCAACCCAGAGGGAAGATACTGACTCCAGAAGAAGTTAGCTTCCTAGCCTCTGAAATTGTGAGCCAATAAAGTCACGTTTTAAGCCAACTCATTGTATGGTATTTGTCTTAGCAGCTTGAAAACTAAAACAGGTTTTGTTATCAGAAAGTACGGTGTTACAGAACAAGGACCTAAAAATGTGGAAATAACTTTGGAATTGGGTAATTTGAAAAGGCTAGAAGAATTGTGAGGTGTTTGGTAGACAAAGCTTAAATTCCTTTGAAGAAACATCAATACAAATATGAATGTTAAAGGTACTTCCAATAATATCTTTGAAGTAAATGATGAATGTGTTATTGGAAACTTAAGGAAAGGCAATACTTGCTATAAAGTGACAGAATCAGTCACCTGACCTACAGTTTGCCCTGAAGAATCAGCCATCTCAACTCCTCCTGAGGAGATTAACCTGATTTCAACAAATGAAACTCTACTGGACTGTTCTGATATAGTTAGCTTGCAAGACATTATAAATCCCTCTCATGACCCATCTCCACCACCCTTCTTTCATTCAAGACCTATAACTAGATTGAAGTCACAACAGGTCCAGAAAGTTGAGATACAAAAGTGCAATCTTTGACAAAGTGCTCTACTTTCCCAAATAACCGCATGATTTTACCAGTTTACATAGAAAGAAATCATGGGAATACATGTGGGAATGGAAAGGATGAATTGGGGTCAGAATGAATTAATCAATAAAGGCCAGTTAAACAGAGATTTCAGATTCAACGTTGAAGCTCAAAAGGTTAGTTAGAAAAGGTTCTAAAGGGCTGTTCAGGTGGTTGGCCAAATCACAGACCAGAAGGTGACTGACATACATGAAGCGAAATTGCCAGAACTGCCATTGCATAATGTAGATGAGGGGATCCAGAGGTTTAGAGACACTGATATGTTACCATGGATTTATCACGTAAGACCTGCTTACTCACCACAGAAATATTTAAAGGACGCCATTTACCAGGATGGTGAGGAATACATTTGTGAGAGATGTTCCATCTTCCCTGAAGGGCTCTGTGGTTGCTCTTCTCAGTAGGTCAGCTATTACTGTGGGAATGGCTGCCACTGAACGTGGATCATTAAACACAACAGTGAAGATTGGAATGGAACCCAGACTGAAAGGAGCAAAGTGGCAGTGCTTAATCTTCAAAGACAAGGTCAGCATGGCTGTCAGGATGGACTGTAAAGTAAAAGCAGCAATAAGGATAGTCTGAATTGAAGGAACTATGACATTGGATAAGAGATCATGGGGTACCTAGAAGTCAAACAGATTAGGCCTGAGCTAATGCCTGGCTGTTGCCACAATGGTATCAGAAGAGTCTGAGGATGCTGAGGACACTAATGCTGACCTTTGCAGTATGTGAGCAAGCTCAGGCATGATAATGTGGTTGAGCTGCTGCCATTGAATAGCTGTAAATCCTCTTTCTACCAAAGCCTGTGTGGTTTTCTCTTGTATCCAAACTTAACTCAGAAAGGTGAAGAAAACAGAAGTCTGTGAAACACAGTTTTAGCTTTCACTAAATTGGTCCAATACAAAGCCACCATAAACTGCTTCGATTAAATTTAATTCTTCAAATAAATGACATCATTGCTCACTGCTCTTTCTGAGTCTAAACCCCCTTTGTGATTATTTTTATTTGTCTCTAATTTGGAAAGACTATGATGTTGTAATACTTTTCAGGAAATTAATATGCATGGTAACCTTTCTATATACTTCAGCATTGCAGATAAAGACTTTTGGTGGTGGTGGTGGTCGTGTTGCTGCTATTATTGTTTGTGTTACTGTTAATGTTGCCTTCAGACTTTGAAGAACAGCTTTGTTTGTATTTTCCCCTGCAAATATCTTCTGTTTTTCTCCTAAAGATGGTGCATTAGTTATGGTTCTCTGGAGAAACAGACTCAACAGGGAACACTCGCAAATATAAAATTTATAAAAGTGTCTCATGTGACCGCGGGAACACAGAGTCCAAAATCTTCAGGGCAGGCTGTGAAGCCGACCATTCCAATGGAGGGTCTGGACGAACTCCACAGGAGAGGCTCGCCAGCGGAAGCAGGAAGAGCCTGTCTCTTCTGAATCCTCCTTAAAAGACTTCTCATCATTCTAGATCTCAGTAAAAACATTTGATATTCTTGAAAGGAGGTTAAAATATAAAGATTAACAGGACTTTGGATGAAGTTGATTCCACTCTTCATGGATGATTTTGAGTAGACTGAGATGTCACTGGAGAAAGTAAGTTAAGATGTAGTGTAAATAACAAGAGAAATAGATTTAAAAGTGGTGCCTGATGATGAGACTGAATTGCTGTAATCACATGGCAAAATGTGAATAGATGAGAAATTGCTTCTTATGGGTAAGCAAAGAATGTGGCTTCTTAATATGCAATCTACTCCTGGTAAAGATGGATGAACATTGTTGAATTGACAACAAAGGATTTAGAGTACTACATAAATTTATTTGAAAAAAAAGTGGCAGAGTTTAAGAAAATTGACTCCAGGTTTGAAGGAAGATCTATTGTGGGTAAAATCCTATTAAACAGCATGCCACAGAAAAATATTTTGTAAAAAGAGGAGTCAATCTATGTGGCACACTTCATTGTTGTCTTATTTTAGGAAACTACCACCCAGCAGCTCCAAGCTTATCTGTCAGGAGCCATCAACAATGAGGCCAGACCCACCATCAGTGAAAAGATTATGACTTGCTGAAGGCTCATAATAACATTTTTTTAAGTAATAAAGTATTTTTAAAGTATATATATATTTAAACATACTATCGCACATTAGTAGGCTACAGTATATTGCAAACATAACATTTATATATATATTGGGAAACCAAAAATATCATAAAAATACCACAAAAATATTATCGTGGTAGCTTTATTGCAGTGGTCTGGAAGCAAACTCACTATATCTGCAAAGTATATCTGTATCAAGCAATAAGTGCTCATTTGTGGAGTTTAATAGCTACATATAATCAGGGAAAGAAAAGAAGAGAACCCTAAAAAATCATCATTCATACTGAAAGGAAGAAGTAAACTATATCTATACACAGAAGATATAATCTTGAATATATAAAATCTAAAGGAATACACTAAAATTATTAGAACCAATACATTTAATTCAGAGAAGATGCAGTATATATATATATATATATATATATTTATATTTGTATGTGTGCATTGTCATCGGTATTATCTCTACATTTGCATTGAACAATCTGAAAATAAAATTAATAAATCAATTCCATTTGCTGAAGAATCAAAATAATACAGTATTTAGGAATAAATGTGAAAAATAAGTGCAAAACATATACCCTAAACACAAGAAAAGATTTTGAAAGACATTAACAAAGATCTAAATAATTGGAAGAATAACTGATATGCATGATTTGGAAAATATAGCATTGTTATGATGACAATACTCTGCAAACCAATCTGTAGATTCAGTGCCATCCTTCTAAGAATCCAAGTTAACTATTTTGTAGGATTTAACAGTATGATTCTAAAATTCTTATGGAAATGGAAGGAACTTAGAATAGCCAAAACAGTCCTGACTAAAAGGAACAGAGGAAGACTCAAACTTGTTGATTTCAAAACCTACTATAAAGCAATGGTAATCAAGCTCAGTATGGTAAGAGCACAAGAAAACGCATATAGATTAATAGAATAGAAATGAAAGTCAAAAAATAAACCAAAGTCCTGAGTGATGCCCCAATAAATACCAGAGTGATTTGAACAGTGAACAAAAAAGTATTTGCAAAGTCCTCTTGGGGCAATGGCGAGAAAGGGGAAAAATTCAACTTCCCCATGTAGAGAATTCCTGATATTCTCACAAGCAGTGGGGACAACCAAAGTAATAGACTGAGCCCTTAATCTTGGGGTTTGTTCAAATGAAACTTATCCCCACAAAGGATAAGCTAAGCCTACTTAAAATTAAGCCTAAGAAAAATAAATAAATAAACCAAAGTTCAACTGATTTTTGATAAGTGTTCCTTCCAAACCATCTCATGGGCAAAGAAAAATTTTTTCAACAAATGATGCTCAGACAATTGGATAGTCATATTCAAAAGAATAAAATTAAAATCATTATTTTGCTGGAGCTGTTGTCAGAAATACTACAAAGTCATCTGGCTTAAACAACAGGCATTTATTGGCTCATAGCTTTGGAGCTGAAAGAAATCCAAAATCAAGTCGTGGACAAGACCATTTTTTCTCCCTGAAGACTAATATTCTGGTGATGATCAGTTTAAATCTTTGGGCTACCTTGTCTTGCATTCTCTGCCTCCCATCACATGGCTATCTCTCTGTCTTTGAATCTGATTTTCAGGTTTCCACTGAATTTTGGCTTCTGCCTCCTTGTGTGAGCTTTTCTTACCATGGCTTATGTTGTCTTCTTTTTATAAGGATACTAGCAATTTTATTAAGGATCACTCTCTTACAATTGGATCACACTAAAACTAAAAATTACGTCTTCAAGCAGTCCTATTTACACTGGCTTCACACTCACAGGAATACAGATTAAGAACACGTCAAGGTTGGAGTATGTTCTGATTTGAAGTCATTAGGTATCCCAGAAAAGCTGTCCTTTAATCCTCCTTAAATCCTTAAATCCAAAATGATTGGGCCTAGAATTCCTGAATACCCACAAATTCCTCTCCTTGGTTACATACCTAAAAATGTATTTCCACACAAAAACTAGATATCCACGGCAGACATTTATAATACCCAACATTTTCAACAATCTAAATGTACAACAGATGAAATGGATAGACAAAATTTGGTATACCTATACAATTGAATATTTAGTGACCATAAAAATGAATTAAATATCCATACAGGCTGCAACATGGATTTACCTTGTAAGCATTCTATGAGAATGAAGCTAGTAATAAGAGAACAGATATTACATGATTCCATTCACATGGAATGTCCAGAAAAGGGAACTCTATGGAGCTGTAGGGTAGATTAGTGGACGCTTGGGGCTAGGGTGAGGATGGGGTAAGAGGGTAGGAGGATTGTAGTTAAGATGTGGGGGGTTGGGGTTTCTATCTGGAGTGATAAAAATGCTCTGAAATTGACCTTGCTGACAGAATATCTATGATTGTCCTAAATAACATTGAATAGTGAACTCAAAATTATAAAAAAAATTAAATGGGTGAAATGTATGGAATGTGAATTATATCTCAGTAAAGCTGCAAAGAAGATATATTCCTACAAAATGTATCACATATTGGTTTAAGTCTCTGTTATAAAAAAAATGTTTAAGGAAAATAAGAATGTATAAAAGTTGGACCACGCATTTAACCAACTGGATCTAATTTGCATTTATAGCACACTCTGCCCAACAATAGCAAAAACTCATTCTTATCAAGAACACATGGATCTTTTTTCCAAAATAAACCATACCCTGGGAACTTGGACAGAAATAACAAATTTAAAATAATTGAAATTACAAAAGTATGATCTCTAACAATAATGGAATTTAACTTGAAATGAAGAACAAAAGAGTAAGAGGAAGTTTCCAAGTACACAGAGTTTAAACAATACATTTTAATGGACTAAAACATTAAAGAGGAAGCTTGACATGAAATTGAACTGATTTTTGACTAAAATGAAACTACTACAGTTAAAACTGTATTTACACGACAATTGTAATTTATAAAATGATATCCCCAAAATGGAAAAGATAGGCTGCAAATGAATGATATAATCTGATTCCTTAAGCAAAATATGAAAATGAGAAAAATTATTCAAAAACAAACATAAGGAAGTAAATAATAATTATGAACAGAAATCAGTAAAGTTGAAAATAGAGTAGCACTAAAGAAAATCAGTGAAACTGTGTGGTTTCTTTGTAAAATCAATGAATTAATAAGTATTCAGCAGGACTTTCAATAAAAAAGAAAGAAGATAAAAATTACCAATATCAGTTATGAAGGAGAGGACATCACTAATGACATAGAAGACCTAAAAAAAAGAAAAATAGTAAGAGAATACTACAAACTGGTCTACACGCATAATTTTGAAAATATAGAAGAAACAGAACAATATCTTGAAATCCACAAAATACTTAAACATATTCAAAATTAAATAGCTAAGCTCTATGATTACATAACTATTAAAATTGAGATTTTAATATTGAACATTTAAAAAGAGAAAATTTCAGGCCCAAAAGGTTTTAATGGCAAATTCTTAAAAATATATCAAGAAGAAATAATAACTCTATATAGTTGCTTACAGAAAATAGAAAAAACACCATTTTGCAACTCATTTAAAGTGACCCATATGATCCTGATTCCAAAATCAGAAAGATATTATGAAAAGGAAAATTGCAGACAAATGTCTCTCATGAATAAATTCTAAAAAAGAAGTTAGCAAATTGGATCCAACAATATATAAAAGCAGTAATACACTACCATCTATCAGAATTTTGTCTGGAAATGAAATGCTGGTTCAAAATTTGAACGTCATTCAATTTAATCCACCAGTCTACAGAATAAAATAGCAAGAACATATCAATTAATACCAAAAAGGAATTTGACAAAAATACAATATCCATTCAGGATAAACACTCTCATTAAACAAGTATTAGAACAGAATATGCTCAACAATTAAAGAAATTTATGGAGGAAAAAAAAACTACCTTTAACATCATATTTAATAATGAATGATTGAAGGATTTCACCCCAAAATTGAAAATCATGAGAAGATGCCCACTTTCACCACTCCTATTTGATATTTTCATGGAAATACTTGCCAGTGCAAGCAGCGAAAAAGGAAAAACTGAGTACAGATTGGGACGAAAAGAAAAGTAATTTCAAATGCCATTTTTGTTTAAGAATGTAGCATTAGCATTTTAAATGCAACTTTCAAACTGTAAGGAAGCTGTGTACTCAAGTTTGAGTCTCACAGGGGAGCGATAAGTGTAACAAGCACTCAGACATGAACAGACAACAATTAAGTTATATATTAATCACTGCTGTTTGTGTCTCCCCTCTAACACCCAAGACTTGCAGGTATGATGCACCATATAGCTCAGAGGATGTAAATCCTAAAAATTGTAGTAAAAACTTGCTTTTTCCTATCCTGAGATAAGGACCTAATGAAATTCTCGGACCCCTGCTACATATTATAGAAGACGACTAACTTTCGTTGCTTCTAAGGGTATAAAAGCCACATGAAAAATCACTACAGAGAGGCCGATTTGGGAATTTTCCTCTGCCCTCCCACCGGTATAAATAAACCCTCTTTTCCTCTACAGCCCTTTCAGTGGGTCTATGCATTAAGCCACACTGAAGAAACAACCCAGATTTGTGGGGATAAGCCTCATCCTGAAGGATAGCACAATAATTTGGCTCTCAAACTCAAGAAGGAAAATGCAAGAAGAGGCAATTGTGGCTAATCTAAGTTATACACATAGAATCAAAAATCTTAAGTCACATTTAAGGCATGAATAAAATGTCTTATTATTTTTCTTACTCTTACAGGATATGACTGCATAACTAGAAAATACAAAAGAATCTTTTACAGGAAATTATCACTGATAAGGGAGTTGAGCAAATTGCTGGAAAAGCATACAGTATACAAAATCAAATACATTTCTTTTTTTGCATGGGCAGGCACCGAGAATCGAAACGGGTTTCCACAATGGCGGGGGAGAACTCTGCCTGCTGAGCCAGAGTGGCCTGCCCACAAATCAGTTACATTTTGATATACCAGTAGCAAACATAAAGAGATAGAGATACCATTTTTTCAGAACCATTGTTCTACAAATCTCCCAGGAACATTTTTAGGAAAATTGCTGATGGGACTAGTACCTCCTGAAGTTATGGCATTCACATCCTCTGTGACCATATAAGGTTCTCCTGTTTAAAAAAAAAAATCAATGAAAAATATGTAACACATTATAGGTAAAGTCATGTTTGTGTGTGTTAGTAAATTGTAACCTTTATTAAGGGCATCAAAGAAAATCAAATAAGTGATAAAGGAAGACATATTCCATATTCATGGATAATAGGCTACATATAAGTATTTTCTTCAAATTGATTTATAAAGTTAACATGATACCAATAAATAACATTTTGTTTCCTATGAACATGTGAGCTGATAGATAGATTTTTTAATTTAGATACAAGTATTAAGCCCTGAAATATCCAAAACACTGCCTAAGATGAATAACAATCTAAAAAAGGTACACCTTCAGAGAGCAAGAAATTATGTCCCCACATCAATTAGAACAATGTAGTGCCAGAAATGGGAGCACAAAGTAAATATCTTAATGAGAATAATTAATCAAAGCAAGAATCTACACTGCAAGAACATTATTATGTGGGATATATTACAAATTCACCTGATAAGAATCAACTTTTCATAAATGAGAAGTGTAAGTGAAGCAAAATTTTAAGTACAAAATTCTTTCCTGCCTGGAATCTCAAAGGATCAAAAGAAAAGTTTGTGGATAAAGTATTATTATGTATGGAGAGTCAAGTTTTCTAAATCCATAATTTTTTATAAGGAAGGTAAAATTATGCTATTCCATGATAAATTTTGATAATCAAAGGAAACATCTTAAATATATTCTACAGATATAATAATGGTATTAATATTAAATAAATCAAACTTTCTCCATGGCAACAAAACAAACTAACAAGTGAGGAAGCAACCAACAACCACAACAATTAAAAGAAAATATTTTCTTAAATGTTTAGATTTTATTTTTAGCTCATTTCAATTTGCAATTAACTGGATTGATCATATTTCTTAATTTAGCATACATGTTTTAACCTCATGTGATAATTCTTCGCTTTGTATTTTCCATAATCATAATTGCCTGTTTCTTTACAAAGTTTACACGTATGTTGCAAACACAGTCACATTTTGTTTTTCTGAAAATCTAATCTCTCATTTCTCATTATGTGTAGGCTTTGGAGAAGAAGATCAATTAAAAAAAATTCTAATGAAGTCATCAGATCCATTCAAATGAGAATAAGTGCCACAGAATCCACCAGAATCAATTTACTTCTCTTATTTATCTATGTATTTAAAATTTAAAATCATTAAGAAAGGCCTAAAATTAATTCATTATTAATTCATTATTTGATTTCAAAGTTTCAAATCTCTGCTCATATCAATTTAGTAACAAAAAATTATAAATTTCTTTCTTATAATATCTTACTGATTTATTCAATTAATTTAGAACTAGCAATAAAAGTGCTAGTGCTATAGGAAAATGGCAAGAAAATGGCACACCTGTTTAACAATCTATATACTCATTGAAGTGTCTTTTTTTTTTTCTCTCTCTTTCTGCCTCAGAAAAGTCTTCTCAGCTTTGCTTTCTCCTGTTCATTTTCCCCAGGTATTACACCATTCTCCATTCTCTAAATTTCCAAGACCATCATTCATTCAAATTACACCAATTAATAGCCCACAGAGTTCATGGCACCAATGTAGATACTAGAAAAATACTGGCCAAGACAGGAAATGCTTTGCCTTTACAACAAAAATGAAAATAATAAAAAAGAAATACATAAAAAAATAGAAAATTAAGAATGCTCGCCTGCCATGCCAGAGGACCCGGGTTCAATTCCCGGTGCCTGCCCATGTTAAAAAAAAAAAAAAA
>PVIY010021332.1:0-42587 GCA_004026745.1 Myrmecophaga tridactyla
GTCCAGGAAAGCCTTACTCACATTACTGGAAGTTGTCAGGATGGCTGGTCAAGGATGCCTCAGTTGGGATGGCTTATCCTTCAGTAGACTAGCCGGGCCCCATCGCATGTGGTCTTAGGAGTCCAAAGAGCAAGAAGGTTTAGGAGACAACTTTGAAAATATGTAATAAAGTCAGGGTCTAAAGTAGCAAGATCTATACCAGACCTAAGCAGATCTTTCCTGCTAGTGTAATGTGGGCAAGTCGCTCACTTTCAGTGAGACTCAATTTCCTCACCTGAAAATTGAGGGATTTGGGCTAAGCTTCCACCTGGCTTTATCATTCCATAACTTTGAAACATCCAGGACATGTATCAATACAAAAATTGATGCTACACTTTAGTAAACTTATGGATATATTGCCCTAAGAGAAAAATATTGACCTTGCTGAGCTCAGGTCAATCAATTTTGATGTTTGCCTCAAAGAAATTTTCTCTACACTGAAAATAATGCTTTTAAGAGCCAAAGCTAGTGATGGAAATGAGTCTACCTTCCCTCTTAATAAGTGCCATTATATGCAGTATAATGTTATTACAGATCATCATTCATTATGGTTGGGTATTCTTTGATTTAGAACAAGGGAATTATACTCTTAATCCATCATTCAGTTAACTCTTATTCTGAGGAAAGATAAAAAACATTTCTCATTCTTTTCAGCCCATTAGTACATGAAATAGTATATTCATTACATAAGAACTGAGCTTTTAAGCTATCAATGGAATCTTGTTTGGTCAGCTAAAGTACATGTATTACCTGGTTGTATGGGTACAATGTGACTCCAAGCAAGATATCTTTTAATTCTCTGAGGAAAGCAGTTGTATATTTCTCTGGCCTGCTTCCACTGTTAACGTTTCTTATTTCTTTTTGTTTTCCTCTGCATTTGGCTCTGTCTGTTAGATTAAATTTTTTAAAAAAGAGGATCCAGAAAGAAGTGAAGGCTTTCTGTGCATTCTTGGCAAAAGAATGGTTCTAGCCATAGTTTTCCTTTAAGTTGAAATAGGATGTTAATATTTATAGAGCAATACAGGGAAGACTTATTGAGCATCCAATTATGGAGCACCTCAAAAACATCATTTTCAAAAACTTGTCCATGTTTGAGGTCACAGTATTCCTTGGAATCATTTAGATTCAATCTAAGGATTTGGCAATTTTTCAAATCAACATGAAGAACAGTAAATGAAATTAAGAACATGGGAAATTTCAGTGGTGTAATGAAAGAATTTGCTAGCCCAACAAAACTCTGACTGGTTTTCTCTGTCTTTCTCTACTATTTCTTGCATTACTGAAATACAACTATACAGGTTTTCTCCCCATGGCTTAGAGTTCTCTCCTCAAGCACAGTCCCCAAGATTCAGTGATAAGAGCCCAGACCTGGAACTGGATTCAAATCCTAGCACTGTCACTTACTTATTATGGGATCTTGGGCAAGTCACTTTGTAAGTCTCAATTTTCTCGTTCTTAAAATAGTGTCAAGTCCTATCCTACCGGACATTCATGACAATCAAAAGTCATGTATGGTAAAAAAAAAAAAGTGTCATGTGTGGTACAGGATGCATCTAGCCAAGTGCCCAGTGCTCAGTGAGTACTAGTTTCTTTTTCATTTCCACATCTATAAAAACCAAATTTATAAAGGCAAGGCAAGGTGGGCAGGGCAGGGCAGAGCAGGGCAAGGCAAGGAACATAGGAAGAAAGTATCACAAGGGTCTTCTTTCATGCCCTCATGCATACCCTGCTCTCTCCTACCTCAAGAACTGGCTCAGCCGACCCACACTGCACTCCTCCCCATACCACAACAGCGCGCTTTCCACAGATAAATATTTTCTAACTGCCGACACTAACTTGGGTCTTCAGTTGTACACTCCCTATTCCTTTTTGCCACAATGTGCACACTTGCTATTCATTCATTCATTATAGTTATTGGCTTAGTGTAGCAGATAAGAACATGAACTTTGGATGCCGACTGCCTAAATTTGAACTCCACCTCCTCCACTTCCTACCTGTGTAAGCTTGGGCAATGTAATACCTCAAATCACTTAATGCCTGAGTTTCCTTAACTGAAACATGAGGATAACAATATCACTTACCTCAATGGAGCAATATCTATAAAGTATTTTAAATAATGCCTGGCACATAGTAAGCTCTAAGCAGTAGGAGTAGTAACTGTGATAGTAGGCATGGTAGTAATAGTAGTGGTGGTGGTGGGAGCAGTGGTAATAATAGCAGTAGTAATAGTTGTGGTAGTAGTAGTAATAGTAGTAGTAATAGTTGTGGTAGTAGTAATAGCAGTGGTAATAGTTGCGGTAGTAGTAATAGCAGTGGTAATAGTTGTGGTAGTGGTAGTAATAATAGTAGTAGTAATGGTTGTGGTATAGTAGTAATAGTTGTAGTAACAGTCAGAGTAGTAGAAGTCGTAGCATATCTGTTTTGATCAGCACTCTGTCCCCAGTGCCTAGGTTTGCACCTGACACCTAGGAGGCTTTCAGATCTATTGTTGACATGCTGATTACTTTTTGAATCAATCATGAGTTGTTCTAAAATGAAATATAAATCATTTCAGCAGTTCTATGCAATAGTATCTGCCAATTGCCTGAGTTCTATCCTGTGAGCCATGAAGGTTAAGAGTGTGTACGGATTCTACATGCTGTGTGACTTCGGGAACTTTACTCAACCTTTATAACCTCCTACTTCCTCACGTGTGAAATGGAAATTGTCGTGAGGATTAAACATGATAATATATATAAAATGCTAAGTCTACTAATTGCACATATTTCCATGGTTTGCTGTCATGTCAAGGAGACCGTTGGCCCATCCAATTCAGTGTGCTGTCCTTCAGGAGGCTAATAAAGAGAGTTTTGTGGGAGTGTGTTATTTCTCTTTAGGAGTTATTCATATTTTCACTTTGGAAAGCTTCCTAATCTGAGCAATTTGACTGTTTTCAAGGAAATTTCAGAGTCCCCAGTAAAAATGGGGAACAATGAAAATGCCTTCTACCAAACATTAGCGATTTCTGGCTCAACTGAATTCTCGTAAAATGAACTTCTCAGATTCAGCCATCCTTATATTGCCTTCAGACAAGTGGCGTCCACTGTGAACTGGGACCACGACCCCCTCCACATGTGAGTGAAGGGCTTTCCACTGTGTAGTCAGTGTCTATTCAGCAGGTGGTATCTTCCTCCCTCCCTTCTTTAAGCTGGAGTCCCTTAGCGTAAAACTATCTTGGAAGAAAATACGAGTTCCACCCACTCTAGTAACAAAGACAAGAGAACTCCAGATTTATGTCAAATAACATAAGGAAAACAATGTCATTCTAATTTACGTGGATTTAACATGACAGCTGATACTGAAGTGGACATAGATCATAAAGTCCTGCTGACTTCTCTGATTATTCATTTTACTCCCCTAATGTGGTGTAGTTGAGATAATAAATATGTGCTTTCATGGAATTTGAAATTGCTTTTCACATAAAACATGCTTTTCTGAAAGCTGGATTTATCTCAATTCACTGACAGCTGGAAGCCAAATGTATTCACATTAAATTGTTTACATCATAGGGATTCCAGTAGATAGATTAAGTTCATTTCATTTATTTATGTACATCAAGTAGAAGGGACCCTGACTCCCATCTTTAACCAAATATGCTTCTCATCATGTCTAGTGCTTAAAATGTTACTAAGACACTATGTGTATTTGTGTGTGCGTACATGTATGACGGTCATGTTTATCTGCTTTGACATTGTATCTTTTTTTTTTGTATTTTATATTTGTGTTTGTTAAATAGGAAGTGGATTACTATCTACAATGGACTGTATTTTGATATTTCTGAAACTGTCCATTGCCATCCCTGTTCACTTTTCCTGGAGCCCTTGACCTCCTGCTTCAGCACTTATACGCAACTAGACAATAAATGGTGGCAAAACCCCAAGAATGACAAGGCAAGGACTCATTTTCTTGCTACAGAAAATATGTTACCTGGAGTAGGAGCTTCAGCCTCACCTGGGAGCTAATTAGAAATGAAGCTTTCAGGCCCCACCCAAGACCTTCTGAAACAGAATCTGCATTTTACAAAGTGATTTATGTATACGTTAAGGTTTGGAAAGCACTGCCTTAGGAGGTTCTCCACAGCACCGGCCAGCTCCAATCCTCAGGCTCTTTGTAGTATCCACAGGGCATTATTGCAAAATTGGAGAGTGAAAAACAATGTAGGGAAAAGCTTCTTCTTTTACCACTCATTCCCTGTATCCAAATTTCTGGGAATTGATGACATAAGGACTGGTGGAAAATGGAAGGCCTCAAAGGGGAAAATGCTAACTACCTTTACATAACTTGAGAAACCAGACCAAGTGACGGTCAGCAATGTGTCTCAACCAACAATGAATGTAGGAGGAGGCACTGCAAACCTATCGAGGACCTTCCAGAAGTGAAAATTCAGGCATGAGGGGAGGTAGGAAACTAGAGAATACTATCAGAGACAGGCCTGAAAGGAACTTGGTGAACTTTGCTTTCTGTAGATTGTTTCCTGGGCTGATGGCATTCATAGTAGCTTTCTATCCAAGGTATCTTCAAAAGCCCACCCAAACTCTTGCTGTGACCAAATATAACCCTTTATCCATCCATAACAACTCTCTGGCAATGTCATCGTCCCATAAATACATCAGACACTTAGCTTAATTAAATTTAACAAAGATTTATTGATTGCAAGTGTCAAGCACCATAACCACTACTCAATTTAAAGAGGAAGAGGAGGAGGAGAAGAAGGAGAAGAACCTTCAAATAGCCAAAATAGGTGACTAAGTTCATTACTAAAGCCTTCCACATAAAATCAGGCTGGGCCTATTTTTATTTATTTATTCATTTTCCTTTACATGGAATTCCAGCAAGCTTGGTTGTCTGGTTTCCAACTCTCATTGTAACAAGAATTGAATCGGAGTGGATGGGAAGGAAGGAAAAGGAGAGTGAGTGTTTTTGCTAGAGGAAAATATGCTGATCCTGCCAGAGAGTCATAGGTTGTCAGCAAAGAAAGGTATAGAGACCTGCAAATAAAAACTCAAGAGCTCAAAAACCATACCTATCTGGAGCTTTTTTTTTTTTTTTGGTAGATACCAGCTTTTTTACATACCTCAAAAGACCTGGGAGCCTGGATAAATTATGTCAAAGTAATGGGTTCCTGAAAGGGTGCTGAGCCTTCATGACAAAGTTAAGTCATGTTTACAGTCCTAGATCTAAGGACTGTAAGTCATAAAAATGATTTAAAAATTTTATAGAAGACTCTCCATGCAAAGAGTCTCTAGTAGAAAAATCATGCTGCTTGAAAGAACAACCACAGCACTTTCAGGGAGTTCTTAAAAACCCAATCTCTCAACATTTGGATAACTGAAGCTTTAGTGTGATTTTTAAAAGTATAAAATTTACTTGGTATAATGTGAGCAGACTAAAAAGAAAACACTATGATGGGCTCTAATATATTTATTTATGTTTTTGTTTCTGTTTTTGCATGAGTGAGGCTTTGGCACATTTACGAACGTTGAACAGCATCTTGCTGTGACAAATCTAAGCACTCAAAGACCTCCATGCGTACTTCTCATACTTCAGTCTCCCATTTCTAGGTTCTTGATTATCGCAATCAAATTTCAAGGAAGTTTCAAAGAAAAGAATCATGATCCTTATTTGCCTGATTCTTGAAGAATATTTTTAAATGGGAATATCAGGGTAAAATGTCTCATGGAAATTTTACCTAGAGTGTATATATTATATGTATGTTGATATTATCATCCATATGTCTTAGAGAGAGAGAGAGCATTTGGAATATGAATGGAAAAGGGCTCATAAAAATATACTGTAAACTTTTACAGTAAAAAAAGGAAATAGAATTTTTCTCTAGGAAATAGAATTACTTGTACCTTTACTTTCCCTTTATTGTCTCAACATTCTATGAAGTTTTTGCAAAGGCCATGTTCATGCACATCCTCATATATGTATATATAATCCCAGTGTTTCTATTTGGGTGGGGACATAGGAGGAAAGGAAGTAAGGAAGGAAGTAAAGAGTGAGGAAGGAAGAAAGGAAGGAAGGGAGGGAAGGACTGGGAGAGAGAGGAAAGTTGACTGTTGATCTCCCAGTTGCCATGTAGCCTGTCAACTTCCCTTCATTCCCCCCACACCAGCATCTCTTGCCCTTTTTATTTATAAAGGACTTCTCTGTCATTGCTGCTGATTATTCTACACACCTGGTCTCAGCTGATGTCCTTTGTGGGTAGAAGATAAAAACCCAGGTACTCAGGATGAAAATTAGTCTGAAGCCTCAAAACTAACCCTGGGTACAGTTGAAGAATGAAGACCCTCCAGTGGCTGGGTCACTCCACTCCACTAGCAACCTAAAGCACCCTGTGTCTCTCTTCTGCTCCACAGTGCATTTCAGGTTACCTTCCCATTTGGAAACATGTTTATGAACCAAAAAACAAGTCTCCTTGACTCAGAATGATGGTCACCCTTCCATCAGTTGGTACAAATTAGGACAAGCTGGAGAAAGAGAAGGCTTTGAATACAGGTGGACTCTTGTCTGAGAAACCTTCCCCAAAGCCCATTGCTCACCAAAGTGGGAAGGGTATGAGTCACCTAAGGCAGCAGTTTTAATTTTTTCTCTTCTCAATGTGCCCTTTCTTTGTATGCTGTTTAAGACTAAACTGTATGAAATGAGATTGACATTATGTAATTACTTGCCTTTTACACTGTGCTAACTTAATTTGCTTTTCATTCCCAGGTATTTAAGGGACCATTATTTTCCCATCAGGCTCTACTTTCTGCCAATTAAAGTATTAGATCGATGAGGTGGAGAGAGAATCTTGTTCAGCAACGTTTCAGGTGGTCATATTGAAAACAATAGCTTTGAATCCCTTTCCATTTATTGAAGACAGAATTATTTTGCCACTTTACCAGTTTATGTAATACCTTCTGAACATACATTTGCAAATAAAAATGGCTTAGCCATTATATAATTTTTAGTTTACATCTAACTACAAAGTAGATTTCTTCCTTGGGTAGATGGGGATTCAGGAGTTAGAGTTGTTTTGAAAATGTATTTGCACTCTTGGGTGGACCTAAGTTACAATTAATCAAAGCTTAGAGGCATTTGTCAGCTCCAGAAGGTAATTTTTTTAGAAAGGAGAAAGAATGAATCAAAAAAAGGACACCATAAGCAAAACCAGATAGCCTGTACCATTAAAAAATTAATAGACTGCAAGTTCTGATAGCTCTGGAGCCAACGGATAGAGAACTGCTTGTGCAATCATTAATTACAAAATATGATTATTGTCCATTATGGCCTTGTCAGACTTCATGGTTCTGCTTCTGGTGTGGAAAAGTTATTCCATTCGTCTTGAGCAAGGACTGCACCACAGGTTGTCTTACGTCTTTTCTTTTGGCATGGGCAGGCTCCGGGAATCGAACCCAGATCTCCAGCACAGCAGGCAAAAATTCTGCCACTGAGCCACCATTGCACTGCAAACTAGGTTGTTTTGATTACCTTAATCCTGAGCTTGGAACACACAATGGCTCAAATGAATCCTTCTCCTCAATGTTCTGAAAGAGTAACCCTAGAGAATACAGAGCTGTTGCCTATGAGAGTCTGCATCAGAGGTGACCCCCAAACTCACTCCAGGTCTGGATCTTTTACCCCTTCCCAGTTACCCGACCCCCCCATGCTTCCCCTGCCTGTTTGTAAGAGAAGTTAACTGGATAGCAGCTAGCCACATGTGGCTAAATTTAAGTTTAAAATAATTAAAATTAAACAAAATTACAAACTTAGCGCTTCATTTGCATTAGCCATATTTCAAGTGGTCAAAGCCACATATGGGGCAGTGCGATGGTGGCTCAGTGGCAGAGTTCTCACCAGCCATGCTGGAGACCCGGGTTCGGTTCCCAGTGCCTGGCCATGTAAATAAAAAGATTAAATTAAAACTAAAAAGAAGCCGCTCATATGGCTACCATATTGGACACTGAAGATATAGAACATTTCCATCAACGCAGAAAATTCTATTGGCCAGCACCATAGAATTAGGAGCTGTTGTTCTCTTGATATCTCCCCATCCATTTCCTTCCCCTCCCCAACCCAAAAAAATGCCCTAAGAATGTATGACCACTTCTTGACCTACAGTTGTGATTCTCAAACTTTAACACACATCAGAATCATCTGGAGGGCTTGTTCATCATTTTTAAAGATGCATGCTAGATACCTTTTGGCACTATGTATTATTTTAGATAAAAGCAGGACAGGTAGAAATGCTGGTGGTGAGAGAATGACTTCTGGACTTGTGCTAGAGAAAGATTTGATGAAGTGTTTGGCCCTAAAGCACTAATGATCACAGGGTACTCACCAGGAAGCCCAGTGGTGGTCTGCCCTTTGCAGCTGACCTTCCTAACAGACTGTTCCGTCCCAAAGCTATTTTGTGGGAACTGAGCCATGTACACAAAGGAGAAAAATATTAATGGTCCTCGAATTATATAACACTTTTTTTTTATCTGAGGAACCCCTGTTTAATCAGCAATTCTTTTCCTTGTATCTGATTATTTAATGCCTTGCCTTCTGTTTTGTTGGGAAGTTCTTTACGATGTTAATTGGTTTCCTTTATACATGGTGGACATTTTTAAATTAAGAAAGGTATAGTGCTGTATCTATATAAAGCATTATTATTTACAACTATCATTGCTGATATAATTTAGTACACAAACGATAATATTTGTAATGTTCTCCCCAAATAACAGGCAACTTGTTAGCTGGATAAGTAACAAGTGTAAATGAGCACTGAGCCAGGCATTTAGTATGTGTCGGATAAGAGTTTATTGCTGAATTGGTCAGTAGACATAATTTTCCCTGTCATGGAATTAAAGGGGGGTAAGAACGAACTTGGCCGATATGGAGGAATTCCTGGCCTGTGGGACAGCTCATCTTGACACATGATTTGCCAAACCATCACAGTCTCAGGTATCCAACCCCTAAACTTGGGTGTCCCCAGTGGTGGTTCCCTGGGAGGACTCCAACCTCCAAGGATAAGGAGAAGATGGGCAGCCAGGCGGCCTGAGGTTGTGGCTGTCTTCTGGCGTGTTGGCAGCAAGTGCAGCTATAGGCTGGACAGTTTTCATGCTTAGTAATGATTACGGTGTGCTGACAGCCTTCCGGGTTCCAAGCATGAGCTAACAATCACTTTAGAAAGACCGCAGGATTTCATCTCGGTCTTACAGCAGCCCCGTGAAGTGGGGATCACCAGTTTAACAGAAGGGGAAACTAAGATGCAGAGGGCTCAATGATTTTGGCGAGGGCTCGCATTTCTTAAGTGGACTACTCAGAGCAGCACAGGTCCAAGGACTATGCTCCAAACCAGGGTTTCCCAGAGTGTGATCCCCAGCCCCCCGGGAGGCTGGCGAATTCCTCCAGGCAAGCCTCTAACTAATTATTTCAGGTTCTCTTTTTAGTTTTTATAGTACATAGATGAATGACAGTTCCAGAGATGCACTTTTGCATAAGACTAAGGACTAATTCACTAGTACCTTACTTAGCGGATTGCCAGGAGTTATTAAAATGTTGGCATTCACTAACTAAAATGAACATGTCATAAACAGCTTACAGGTGATTCTAATTCTCATTCTACTAAGATTTCAGGCTAGCACATCATACCGTTAAGTTGTACATGTGCATGTACAGAGAGCTGTAAATCCATCAGAACGTGGGAATGAGTGGGGTAGGAAGACTGTGAGGTTTTTTTGCCTTGCTGAAGTGAGAGAAGAGTTTATTTCTTTGCCTGTGGACACAGCCAGAGCAGGCTGATATTAAGCCCAAAATGCTATTTTGTTTTACTCATATCCCTATAATTTACAGTGGATGAGATCCTTAAAAAAAGTGCCCTGTCATTATTTTCTGAACCAATAATCTAGAATCTCAAATGAGGCAGGACATAGCCAATGCTGATGATTTTCTCTGTCTTAATTCTCCCATCATGTTTTGAGTAAATATTTGCATCCTTGCCGCTTTTAAGGCATCCTAATGGTTCTGCCTTTTTTCACGCCCTAAGCAATAGAAACTCAGCAAGATCATTTAGTCTTCCTTCAGAAAATCAGAATAAGCACTTTCTGAAACATACCTAAGGCGACTTCTCTTCCAGCACATCACCCATCAACCGCCTTTAGTAAACAAGAGATAATTTTTAGATTCCAAACATTAACTATTCTTGGACCCATTAGTTGCAAGGGCATGGGCAAATTGGGTTTTCACTCTATGAGCATTTCTGTCACTGAATCAAAAATATGTATTGCCCTTTATTTATTGAAATGTTCCTTCAGCATTCATGCCCTGCTCATCTGTAACATTTCAGTGGGAGACAGCTCTTAAATTTCCACCACGTGACAATAATTCAAAGTTTATTTCTCCAAATCATCGAAAGTATTATTTGTCAGTAAACATGGTGGTGCTAAACAGCAATTATTTCTACTTGGTAATTTTATCTCAGCCCCTAGAAAAAAAAAAGTTGTCTAAATAGGGTAAAAAGAGAAGTCTTTTATGACATTTATCACTGAAAATTCCCCAGGCTTGGTTGACGACCCAAAGCAGCTATATTTTGATAATGCTTTTCAAGCAGTTTGAAATAACTTTAATTTACCACTTAATAGTGCTTAAGACAGCAACTTAAACACCTCATAAGTACATAAACAAAATGTAAGTTAAATAGAAGTGCAGATGCCACTGCATTCACTAAATTATTTCCAAATTCAGTAGTTTACCCCTTGTTCTGACAAAATAGGGTAAGGTCTCCAAGTTCGATATAGTAATCCTTTAATCCTAGGAGGCAAGGGAGAGAAATCAACATGAACATGTAGTTCTCTTTGTTCTTCCTGTCTTTCTTCAGGGAGCCCAAAGAGTTTAAATCTTTCATTCATTCCTGAAGTAATATTCAGCATGAAGTATAGCATAAGTATTAACAAATAAAAATAATAAAGATGAAAATACTCACCCAACCCAATGCCTAGGACCAAAAAATAGAAGGAGGGAATCCATGACAATTCTTTTCTCATCCAGAGATGCCGGTTTATGACAAGTAATCAAATTTCATGAGGCTTAGGAGGATCGTATAGAGACTTTAGAACCAAAGACTCTGGACCTTTTAGTCAGTGCCCCCCTACAGACCAGCAGTGCCCCTAAGAGGAATGTTCTGGTGAATTTTAACCCCCATGACTGACGTGCTCTGTTTTCCACAGTACAGGCAGCCTATCCACCAAGGCAAACTCAAAATTGCCTCTAACAAGGAGATAACCCAGTATCTGTCTGCTCCTTAGAAATAAAGAAGCGCTTGCTTAAGATCTGGTTTATCTTGGGTCGCAGAGATCATTGAGCCCTACTGAAATACCAGAACTGGAACCACAGTAAGGAATACTTAGTGCTTAAACAGTAAAAAAAAAAAAAAAAAAAAAAAAAGTATGGCTTTCTTGAAGTATGTACTAATATCACTCACACTGGTGAACAAATCTATATATTAAGAGCAATGGGCTTAAGTGACAAAACAGGCATGGATCCAATATTAGTAATTGTGTGCTCTAAGCCATGGTTCTCAGTCATTAGTAGGCATTTGAATCAGCTGGCGGGATTCTTAAAACATAGATGATTATAATGTCCACCCCTAGAGTTTCTGATTTAGGAGGTCAGCGTGGACCAGAGATTTGCATTTCTAACAAGTACCAGGAGGGGGCGCTGCTGTTGCTGCTGCCCTTCCATGGGCCACTGTTGGGGAACCACTGCTCTAAGATTCCATTCCCTAACCCTTCTGTGCCTCAGTTTCTTCACCGATTACTTGACATAGAAGTACTAGATAATGCATTTAAAACTCTTAAACACAGTGCCTGATGCTTACTATGTTCTCAAGCCACACTCTGTTATTAATGTTTAACTTTTTGGACCTTGGAGCCTTGTGAAAATGAAAACTGGACAGCGTGTAGCTTGATATATTTGCTTTTGGTTGCTCCTTTGGATTTTCTGCCCTTAAATTTAAGTCAGACTGAACTTCTCTTTTTCACTCGACTTAGAAATGAAAGATTTTGCTCTTCAAGGATGCTAAATTTACATTTATTTTGGCAACGTGGGTCTTGTTTATGTGGTATTCATTCTTCATTTGTTTCTCATTCTCTTCAATAAAATATTCAAGTTGTTGGCTGGCTGACTGTGCTGTAAGATGTCCCAGGATGAGTGAGGGAAAAGAACTGTACATGGTTCTACCTTGCAAGACACTTCAGGGACAACTTTTTGTTTTGTTTTGTTTCTTCCTTGCCAATGCAATTCTTGGGCTTCACACAGAGATAGTGCTAGCATTCTTGGATTTTTCTACATTTTTAAGTAAATTTACTGTATCTAGTTGTTAAGTAATCTCTTGGTGAATATATCCTAGGAAGATACAATTTAAGAAACTCAACTCTTGCTAGTTTTGGAGCAAAGCCAAGTTGGTTTAGTGGTAATGAGACTGTACCTGAATTGTTTTTAACAGGATTGCCTGGTTCTCATGTAAACGAGAACCGGGAGACTGTACAGAAAGCAAAAACCAAAAACAAAACAGACAGGAATCTAAGCAATAGTAATAAAAGAACAGATCCTAGAGATCCGTGGTTAAAAATCACTGATGTTTATGCTAGAGGCCCAGGTTCAATTCCCGGTGCCTGCTCATGCAATAAAAATCACTGATGATTATAAAAAGAAGCAGCTATTCTTTTTCTTGATGACCACAATGGAAAAAGATCAGGCTCTTGGGAGGTGGGAGTGGTTTTGCTAGATGAACTGGAGCTAGCATGGGTGAAGCCTTTTTTGTTGGTTGATTTTCCAGAGCAATAAGTCATTTATTTCCTTTCTGGGCTCAGTAAATGGCTGGTTTGTCCTTATCTTTTCGTCTGACAGTTTTCTCCAAGTTGCTGTTGCTGATATGACAAAGCCCAGCGTGGAAAGACCTCAGGTACAGCACCATGGCCTTGACCTCCCTGCTGGCCGCCGCATCCTGATGGCACACAAGGTCCAGTAACCCATTACTTGGGACTCCTTGGAGATCTTGGCCACAGCACCCTCATGTTCTGAGATGCACATGGGTGTATAAAAACATAGGTCCCATGTGCAGCACCTTATAGCCATGTGTATTCTGATGTGAAACAATAAAATGTATCCTGTGATGTTGCATATGCAGCAACATGCAAACTTACTGCCATCTCCCAGGGCCAGATAATAACTAGTGCCTTCAACGCACACATCCTTCAAGAGGTGCTTATCCAGGGTCAACTTCCAAGTTAAGATCCTTTAGGAAAAAATTGTTATGGCGGCTATCTCTGTATATTTTTTAAGAATTATGCCTCTGCCACTCTAGAGAATGATGTTCCGAAAGTGATAGAGCAAGTGATAGAGCAAGAGTCATTGAGAGAGAACTGAAGAGAAGGTTATTGGAGTGCAGCTTGCCACTTTAAATGAGCTCAAGTCTCTAGATGAATGATGGACTGGGGGTCTACAGATGTGTTTCTTCTTTGAGGGCAATCTTTGATATTTCTGGAGAACTTGAAAAGCTTCCAGAAGTTTATAAATAAGTGAATGTCCTACATCAAAAAGCAGGCAGACACTACGACACATTATTAACTATAATTAGAGCCACAAGACCCGGGGGGGAAAATGGTGTCACTGGTCATCTCAAGCACACCAGAAGTTGAATAATGAAAATGAACCATACTTTTTGTTTGTCTTTTTTTATATAGGGTTTACTATACTGATAAGATCAATGGAACAACACATTCAGGGTACTTTCATTTCGGGAGGGCATATGTGCATACAGCAGCCATGTGGGCTGAGGGAATTATAATCAATTCATCAGCAGGCAAATACTATGGTGAATCCGATGGTTTTGCAAAGTGCTAAACTTCCCATCATTGCACGTCTCCAAGCAGATGGTGAATGAGAACCAAGGAAATCTCTTCCTGAACAGGATTACATGCCAGAAGTTCCGTGAGGGGAGGTGCTTAACTCACTTCCTAGATTATTGTGTGCATTCAATAAATATGTACTTACTGAGTGAAGGAAGGAATGAATGTCAAAATTAAGGAAATGATTGGGTTTCATTCATTTCCTAATGCTTTTATCTTTTTTCTTAAATAGTTTGCATTTCTACCGAGTAAGGGTGTGTTTAATATCAAGAATATTCAACAAACTTTTTATGCAAATTAAAAATTACTTATTCCTAAAAATCTATCTTATGTGTTTTATCTAATATCTCATATGATGGAAGAAATTTATTTCGTATGATTCTGTGAAGTCATCACTTTCATTTCTTTAAGGTTTAAAGTCTTAAGTGTTGGAAGGAGGTTAAGGAATGTGTTAGTAAATGAGCAAACAGGAGTCAGGATTTCTGCCATGTGAATTTGGGTTCTACCTAGTAATGTCATCCAATAAGAAAATTGCTAGGTTTCTTCCCATTCTATTGTCTATATAGCTTTCTCTTACACACACAAAAAAAATAGGAGCCCTGTAGGGAAAATGCTTGGAAATGTGAATCGTTTTTATAATATGGGTTTGAACCAAAGTTAAAATATTTACGAACTCAGTCACCAGAATAATTTAGCTACTGATTAGAGAAATAATCACTACTCTACACTGCACCAAAATTAACTGCTAAGGTTTCTTAATCACTGGTACAAGATAAGCTCTCAATAACAGAAATGATGCGTTCACAAAACTGCAAATAGTACAAACCAGTCTGTTAGCTTTCTGGAGATACTCTTTGGTATAATTGTGACAACATTAAATATATATTTAATTTGACTCAGTGCACTTCAAATGTCTCATTTTTCAGGTACAGTTTTGACAGGACAGAAATGAAGTCATGATTAGAGAAACCTTCTCACTGCTTATTTTTAAATTTTTTTATTAGAGAAGTTGTGTGTTTATAGAACAATCATGCATAAAATGCAGGATACCATTATACTCTCCTGCCACAAACACCTCGCACTGTGGTGGTATATATATTTGTTACAGTTGATGAAAGCACATTTTTGTGATTGTACAATTAACTACAGCCCACAGTTTAACTTAGGGTTCAGTTCGTGTTGTGTAATTCCACGAATTTTTTTTTTAATTTTTATTCTAGTACCGTATATATCATCCTGAAATTTCCCCTTTTAACCACGTTCAAATATATTCAGTGCTGGTAATTATGTTCACAATAATGTGTTACCATCACCATCATCCATTATAAAAACTTTCCATCATCCCAAATAGAAACACTGTACCTTTTAAGCCTTAATTCCCTTGCATTTATGCTAGTTTGAATCTGCTATGTACCCCAGGAAAGACCATGTTCTTTTAATTAACTCTTCTTGGAGCAGACCTATTGTGGGTGGGACCTTTTGGTTAGGCTATTTCAATTGAGATATGACCCAGTCCATTAAGGTAGGTCTTAATCCTTTATTAAATTCCTTCATGAAAGGATAAAAGGCCATAAAAGCCCTGAGAGCTTAGAGAGAAATGTCCTGGGAGAAACAAGCAAAGACCCACAAGAGTTGAGGGAGAAAACCATTGAAACCAGAACTCAGAACCCAGGAGAGAAGGAGCATCAGACCTCGCCATGTGCCTTCCCATGTAACAGAGGAACCCCAGATGCTTGTAGCCTTTCTTCAGAGAAGGTATCCTCTTATTGATGCCTTAATTTGGACATTTTTTCATGCCCTTAGAATTGTAACTTGTAACCTAATAAATCCCTAATGTTAAAAGCTAGTCCATTTCTGGTATATTGCATTTTGGCAGCTTTAGCAAACTGAAACACATAGTAATTTTGTTGATAATGCCTTGCAAAATCAAAGGCCATGAGAACAGGGAATATGACCCCTTCATATCCTACTGTGCTCTCATCTTCCATAATTTAAGGCAATTAAATGTTTGTTGCAAGTATACTATATACCAGAATTTTGGCTTAAATGCTTTCACCTACTTTATTTGATTTAATCCTCATAAAAGTACATAAAATCATAACTACTTTTCTTATTTTACAAATGAGAAAATAGTGGTTTTGAGTGGTTAAGCAACATGATAAAATTGCATAGCTAGATAAGCTTGGAAACAGAATCCTGTTCCAATTCTGAAATGCCCTTGCTCTTTTCTCTATCTCATACGCCAGCTGTAGATGCTAAGGTGTTTATAAGCATTTAGTTATTCTGATTCTTTACTCAAATGATAACTTGATGAAGGAATATACAGCTTCTACTTAAAGACTTTAGGAGAATAGTTTTCCCAGTGGTTTGGAATCAAAATACGACTATTGGTGCATATGTAAAAATAGCTAACATTTACTGAATATTTGCCTTGCCCCAGACCCTCAGGGCTTTATATGCATTTTCTCATTTATTTCTCAAACAGCTAAACAGAATTCTACAAGGTAGGTACTGTCCTCATCTCCATTTCACAAGAAGAGAGGAAACTGAAGCACAGGGGCGTTAAGTAACTTGCCCTAAATCATTATGGTTTATAAATAGTAAAGCCCAGGTTTGTGTTCAGGCACTAAGACTCTGAAACAGTGGTTGTTGGCTGGAAGCTGTTCAGTCCTCCAGGGAATATTTGGAAACCTTTTTGGTTGTCACTGATGTGGGGTGCTGCTGGCATATAGCGGGTAGAGGCCAAGGATGCTTACCACATACAGAACAGTTTCCCACAAACAAGAATTATCTGCTCAAAATGTCGATGAGAAACCCTCTCTGGAACTTACCTTTTAGCACTTCTCTATACTTTCTTACCACTGAATTTGGGCAAGGTCATGGAAATAATGAATGTTACATCTGGCTTTATTGATGATTAATTCTCACCTGAATTTAACCTCACACTTCTCTCTCGTAGCAACAATGATTATAATATTCTAACACCAGTATATGATAGTGTGCATCAGAATCATCTGGGAATCTTCTGCAAAATAAAAAATGCCTAGGTCTCACCCCCACCCCCAAATTATTACTGAATTGGTGTGGAGTAAATATTGGTCATGGGATGTTTTTTAAAAGCTCCCCAAGTGAATTTAATGTTCACCTGGGTTTTGAAAATGTGTAAAGAAAAAGAGCAGAAATTTTAAAAGTATACTTTGCATTGTCCACTAAAGTAATATAATAATGGCTGGCAATTACTGCATGCTTATTCTATGCCCAAGCCTGGGATGAATACCTTACAACAGATATCGCACTTTAATTCCTTCAACACTTTTATCAGGTAGGTTTTATTAGCACTATTTTCTAGATGACAAAACTGAGACGGCAGAAATAACTTGATTAGCACCTTACAGCCAGTGTGTGGCCCAGCAGCAATTATACTTAGTTCTAGCTCCTTCTGATTAGAAAGCCCATGTGCAAACCAGTGGTTCTCAAACATGAGTGTGCGTTAGAGCCACTTAGGAGGCTCATGAAAACCCAGATTGTTGGGTCCCACCCTCAGTTTTCGATTCAGGAGGTGTAGGGTGTGACCTGAGAATCTTCATTTCTCGCAAGTTCTTAGGTGATGCTACTGATGTTCCTGGTCAGAGGCCCACACTTTCAGAACCACTGTGTTAACATGGGACAATTTCCTATAAAATCAAGCTAATTCTTTTTTATGGCATGTCTTTTTTTTTTTGTATGCTGCATGGCGAGACCACATTTCATTCTTTTTCCATGTGAGTACCCCATTATTGCAGCAACATTTGTTGAATTTTTGTTTGTTTGTTGTCTTTTTTTGGGGGGGTGGGAGGGAGGGAAGTGCATGGACCAGAATCCAACCCGGGTCTCCTACATGACAGGCCACTGAATTACCCTTGTACCCTCTATAGCGTATCTTTTGATGAGAGAGTTTCCTCTTGCATTTCCTCCTGAATCTTTGGGGGAATTTCAGAGTCTTCCTGTCCCACTAACTTAATGTCTGGGGAACAGACCTAAGCACCATGCGGGTGTGAAAAGGACCCAATAGCTACTGCCCGCAGTGGAGTGGCACCAAGGGAGAGCCACACGGGGACAGAGATCAACTCCTTTATCACCTCGAAGCAGAAGAAAGGTATCTATCAGGAGGACAGAGAAAAGACCCAAACCAATGCAGCAATGAACAAAGGGCTGACAGAGACATAATGTGCTGAGGGAAAACAGGAGACCATGAGAAGTTGTGCTTATATTTAGAACCAGCTATAATTAAGTAAAGAACAGGAGCTTCTCTTCCTAACCTACCCCTCATCTCCACTAAGTAGCAGCAACAAGCAAGCACACTACAAAGATGGCCTTTCAATGTGAAACACAATTTAGAGGAAACAGTGGGAGAAGGCAATAAGATTTATTTAAGTTTCCCCAGAGTTGCAATAAATCAACCCTTGATAGATTCCAGGCATTTTATTGAACCCCTGTACTGGACAATGGGAGACATATGAAGAGGTGGTTTTATCCCTAAGAAGCTTACACCAAGGTGAAAAGTGAGCATAGAAATGAAATTAGTGAAGAACACCAGGACCAAAAGAGAAATAGGAACCCAGAGTAAGCAGAAATCAGTGTGAGGAAGGACAGCTTTGGGGAAGATTGAGAGGAAGCAGGGGATGCTTTGCAGAGGTAAGGGATGTTGAGTTGAGCAAGTGTTCAAGAATCAATAGGATGTGGGTAGTTGGAGCTCATTGGAGTGAGGACTTCAGGAGAAACAGAGAGGAGGGAACAGTGGCATGAGAAATGAAAAGATGTCGGATGGCTAAAGTGAATGGATCACTTTGGCCTTGGATCACAAGATAAGTACCTGAAGACAGAGGGGATAGATTGGGGGGAACCAGCCCAAAGAAGAGTTTGGATTTATCTCATGGATACTGCAGAGCTGAGTTCATGATCAGGAAAGTGATGTGTTAAAAGTATAGTTCTAGAAAAATCTCAAGAGGAGATCTCCTTCTTTCCTGAACATAAGCCAGATTCTCCTCATCTATGTATTCCTATTTCAAAACCTGCCCTTTGTTTCTAGGGTGATGAGCGTGCTTTGTGCATGAGGATGCTGCTAATTCTCCTTTGGTTCCTATGTCCTGGTCAGTCAGAGCAGGAGCTGGATTTTTTCCAAGGCTCAGGAAGCATGAAGAGCTGTAAGAGTCTGCCCTGAGATTTGACTTTCAGCTCCTTATGAATTGTTCCTATAAATTCTGTTCCACACAAGTTAAATTTAATAATTTTTAAATAGTTCACAGAGATCAATGCTGTCTCCACATTTCAACTCTACCACATGAAACATTTGGTCTCCCCCAGATCTGTTTACTTTCTGTTTACTTTCTGCCTAAGGAGGTAAAAAAAAATGAGCTCGTAAATGGCTTTCTTACTCACCCTTATTACCAAATGGTCTCCTAAGAATATTATTTCTAATAATATACAGAAAACTAACAATTACAGCAGAATGATATAAACTAGATTAAATCCATAGTTTTAAACACACACTGGACTGTGAGATGCATCATATTTAGTTCTCAGTGCCTAGGACAAATAATAATTGTATTGTTATTAATTAATATAATTATTAATTTATTATTAATTAATTAAATATCAACTAAATGAATGGATAATAAAGAGTCAACAGCCAAAATGCATGTCCAGTGGATAAGCAAGGGCAGGCGAATTCCCATTCAGCTGTATTGACTGAACTCCCAATATGAACCAGACCCCGTTCTGAGCACTTTTACATTTAATCCTCATACAACTCTAATGGTTTGGCGTGATGATCTTCTTTTAGAAGGCACAGGGAAAGTTCGGTAACTTGCCCAAGAACTTGCACAGCAAATGGAGAGTGATGCGTGGATTCACAATCCGGTGAAACATTCCTCCAGTTTTCCTCAAAGTTATCCAATCATAAGAATTATCTGAGTGTGTATTACTATAGCTTCTCAGGCCCTCCTCTGAAAATTCTGCCTCAGTCAGTGGGGATCAGAAATCTATATATTTAACTTTTGACTCGGGTGATTGTGAGAAACACTTGACAGGTTTTCAGTCTTAGCCACCCCCTTAGAACACTTCGGAGGTGTTTAAAAATACAGAGAGACCTTAGCCCCATGCAAAACAAATAAATAAGGCTGGCAGGAGTCAATAGGCATCAGTATTTTTAAGCTGTCCAGGTGATTCCAATGGGTGTCCAGTGCTGACAATGGTATTTCACCACCAGTCCCTCCCTTGCCCTTCTTCCCGTTGAAAAGCAGTTCTGTTATAATGTAGGCCAGGAAAACGTGGAGACTTTTGCAAGAAGAAAGGAGTGAAAGGGAAGGAGATCAAGGAAGCCTTCATGACAAAAGATTAATGAGAAGAAACCCAGAGCTGCTGAGGGTAGGGAAAGGTGAGGAGGTGAGGGGAAAGGTTTGGGATTCATCACTGAGGCACTTTATTAACTCTAAGCGAAAGCTAAATAAAGCTGACACTCACGTGGGCATTTCACACTCACATAAAGGGCATCTTTCTATGACTTTCTATAGAAATCAAAGCAATTTTCATGTATTCTTATATTTATCCTTCGTAGTCGTGAGGGTCGAGGACCCAGAATTTCTCTCTGTGTGTCTTCATCACTCCCTGTTTTACAAGTGAGAACACTGAGGTATGCTGAGACTTCAGGTTTGGGGCCAGGGGACCTGCCTGCCATTAAGTCCCCAAACCGGCTCTGAGGTTTTTGCACCACTGCTGCTATAAAGCCTGTCTGTTCTCTTTCACTCCGTGAACTGCCCATGTGCTCTCTTCATTGCTTCACAGACGGCTGTGATCCAGTATTTGGAAGAGCAGAAACATGGCAATATTGTATGCACTCTTTCATCACTGGGTCTCAATAGGAGGGTCCTTTACAAATACTAAAGAAAAATTCTATTGTAATCACAGGGATGCCTCTTGTTACGTGCCATACGCATGTTGGATCTGTTTTCCCAACAGGACGAAAACACAGAAAAATTTAAGTGCAGAAATTATCTATGTCTGTATTATTCTGGGGGAAAAGGCAAATGATGTGTGTGTGTGATTTAACAAATGCTGTATGCTTTAGTGACCCCACGGTAGCAAAAAGAAAAAAAAAAATTCACTCTCCTGTCTGCTTTGCCTGAGCAGTCTTTCACCCTTACTTAATGAAATGGAACAGTTGATGCCTTTAACTCCTCTTTCATTTAATCTCATTAATGCAGTCTGTTGGGATTCTGGTTGTGGGACAGCATAGGGCAGTCATCAGTCCTCTAGTGAAAAGAGTCACATTTTCCAGTTAGGACTTTTCCCTGCTACGTCAAAATGTGTGAGACCCAGCTCAAAACTAAAGCTGACGCCACTGGTGAGTTTTGCATTTTCTTTTCTCTTCTGATGTTTAGCTAGTATGAACTCCCCTCCAGGCAAGAAAAGAAGTGTTTACAAGCTCTTAGCAAAATAAATCGATGGTGAGGTATGGGGACAATAAAATATTTTTCTGATGTGGGAATGCATATAATAAACAAGGTATTCAGGCTTAATTTTACACCAGAGAACATATTTAAATATAAATATCCATATCCTGATGTAAATTACCAGATGCATAAGTTTTTGAGATTAAATTCAAGTAAACATCCACCACATCACACAAATGTTAAGTTAGGAGTGTAGATATCCGTGTTGCAATTTTGTAGCTTTGATTTTAGTCACTGGCATTGCTATGATTATAATTATTTAAACTTTATAATCTTAAAATAATGCATTTAGTTCATAAAGATATTTTACCCGATATTTTTCACATGTGAGAAATTTATTTCCCACCAAAAATTATATTTGGTGGAATAATTATTAATGATGAAGTGAATTATGCCTGAGTTTTTCTTCTAACTATTTAATACGTGGCATAGTTCCTAAACACCCATTTTCTCATAATATAGGCAGGTTTTGAACATTTGTCTTAAAAATACTTCAGTGTAAAATGGTGTATAGTTTATTGTCATTCTTTGCTAATACAAGATAGCAATGCATAACTGTTGGAAATCATTAAAATATGAATTAATATAATTATTTTAGTTTCAAATATACTTATAATTATTCACAAGATGTTTTTAATCAAACCCAAAAACCCTTCAAGTATTATATAAAATCACAATTATATCCCTCCACAGTGCTTAGAGATTCCTGATGCTTTATTTTAGAAAAGAATGGATGTCATTTCTACAAGCTTATTCACCTATTTGAAAATATATGTTTTTAAAAACTTTATTGGTAAAATAAGCAATTACCAGCAGATTGCAGTTTTGACATCAGTGGAGTCTTTAAATAATTATTTAAACTAACTACTGACAGATTTACTCAAGGTATAGTGGCTATTGTTGTTTAGTAATTAATAACAACAGGCATCTTACCATTGGTGCACTTAATCCTACTTCGGTCTGAATCGCGATTAGCAGACTCACAGGTGACTAGAAATGTTCCTTTCTCCCCTCATTTAGTGTAAAAAAATCCACACACTACACACACACGAAAAAAAACCCCATGAAATTGTCTTCTGTTGTAAAATCACATAAAACCCAGTGATTGTAGAGACTTGAACAAACACCCATACACAACTCATTTTTTAAACGAACATATGTTAACAATTTGCAAAGAGAGCAAGATATCTTTCTTTTCCTCTTAAATCTTAGTGGAATCCGGTGTAACCGTGTGATTATGAAAACCTTGTGATGCCACTTCCTTTATCCAGTGTATGGACAGATGAGTAATAGAATAAAGAGAGAAAGTAAATAAATAACAGGGGGGTATGGGGTTTCGGATGTTTTTTTATTTCTTATTTTTATTTTATTTATTCTCATTTTTATTTTTTTGGGAGTAGTGAAAATGTTCAAAAATTGACTATGGTGGTGAATGCACAACTATATGATGATACTGGGAACCATTAATTGTACCCTTTGGATGATTATATGGTATGTGAATATATCTCAATAAAATTGCATTAAAAACTTTTAGTGGAATTAAAAGGAATATTCTAAATTAAGGCTGAGGCCTTTTTTATTTGTTTGTTTCTGCAATAGAACACTTGGTGCTGTGCTTAGCAATTTCTGGCTTTCACCAATGTCTTTTCCTCGAATATTTTCTTACAGATACAGCTCGGTTGCTTTAGAAGTAATCCAAACCTCTGAACAAATGACCCAAAAAAAAGCCTTTTTGCTACCAATTCGATCCACCTGGCAGCATCAGCATACCTTTGGTGCAAATCAGTACATAAGAAACACAGCTAACAAATGGATCAGGCATGAACATGTCCATTCAAAAACTTTCTGTAGATAGTTAAAAAGCAATTATGAATGGTCCACGGTACACAAACCAGTTCAAAAAGGAAGAAACTTGTTCAGATGGAATTTGAAAACCACTATATCTGCCCTTACTAATATTTATGGCAATTATACAGAGAGCATTGCGGGCCGCATTGTTGGTAGAACTCCTTCCCCAGCTTACATAAACACTGAATAAAGCTGTTAGGGCTTATGTGCAGCATGCTGGATCTGATGAGCTCAAAAATAAGATAGCTCGGGTCCTATAATATTTAGGATTACTCTCATAATCTCTTTAGGGAAAGTGTGCAGTATCAGCAGAACAGGCGCTTCATTCTTTGTGGAAGCTGTGCACTAATAATTCCGTATGTGTTAAGTGGCCAAGCCTTTGCCTCGGTCCCATTTTGATAAGGAGACTTTGTGACATTCAGCATAAGGGTGACATTACAAGAGAAAGCTTCTAGAACTGACGCCCTGAACTATCATTACACCGTAAAGTATTGTCTGATGCTGCTTGCAGATGAGAATATTTTCCTTTAAATTCTAGATGTGTCCATGTGTGTAAAAATGAACTAAATCCCAACATGCTTTTTCTGACCTCTGAATTGTTCATCTCTCTAGAGATGAAATAAGAACTAAGATGGTCTTCAATTCTATAATTTCTATTCATGTCAAGATTTAATGCAGGGCGGGCCATGGTGGCTCAGCAGGCAGAGTTCTCGCTTGCCATGCCAGAGACCCGGGTTCGATTCCCGGTGCCTGCCCATGCAAAAAAAAAAAAAAAGATTTAATTCAGAAACCTTAGGAGTTGAATGACAAGTTTGCTAGAACATAGATGATATAATAATGTATTCCTCAGTGGAGAAATTGGGAGTGTATTTGGTCAGTGTGGTATCAAACATATATATATATCAAAGTTTTTCCTGATGATCCAGAAAATTAGTTTCTAAGATCTGAGTTCTTATGGAAAGACCACTGGTTTCATTTAATGGCCAAGGTGTTCTCCTACACCTGGAGACTCCTTCATGTCATGCTCGTCTGTTCATACAAATTTTTCCCTAGGTCAACTCTCTGGTGACAAAGGAAGTCTTTGGGGCTTTGGTAATGTTTCCTTTTTTTTCAATTACATAGCTTACTCTCTTTTTCTCTCCCTCCTCCCACGCCCCCCCCCCCACACACAGGAAACGTGCAGATATCTCACATATATCCTATAGTTTGTACATAATTATTTGCTAGATCAACAGATAAGGGCATATTAAAAAACGAACGCATTAATAAACATGACAAGTGACAACTAATCCTAATATCCAGTCCTTGGTCACCGGGCAAATTTTAGGATGTGGTTTTAAAAGCATTTATTTGATGACATGGGAGTTACTAGTGAGCCTGTTAAATGAAGTTTTTGTTCGATTAAAAAGAGAAGTGGTAATACAGCACTGATCCTATGTGGGCATCTACTCAGTGTGGAGCAAAAATCCACCCAAATTTCTCCAGAAAAGATGACACCTGTCACTTTTGTTTTACAAGGCTTTTTTTCTCAAAAGCAAAAGCATTGAAAATTAGATTCTGAGTTTTATATCTGAGAATATACCCTCACCTTTATCCCTGTAGTCCTGACTTCCCTCTTTATAACACACTTACTTCAAGAGAATTTAATGTTTTTTTATCCCCCACTAACTAGAAAGAAAGACACATGTTTTTTTCTCATTTTCAAAGTTGCTGAACAAGTACTGAGAACTTCAGGCATGGTCTCTATAGCGTCTACCAGTGAAGCAAACAAGATATAGTATTGTGTGATCTCCCAAATAGTCAGGGTTAACTGTGTGTGTGTGTGTGTGTGTGTGTGTGTACACATTAATCAGTGCCCCAAACTTTATATTATTTAAATCCAAATGTATGACTTAACGGATTTATTTTCATATTAATTGGGCATGTCTCTATGTTTTCAAGTTTTGTTGATACACATAGTATCAGGAATTAATCTTAGAGCCCATCAAACAATAATACTAAGTTGAACCACGTGAAATCACCAATATTGACTATTCTCATACAGTAAAAAATAGCAATTTCCTATTGCTCCACCTAACATATAATGATCATGGTGGTGTGATAACTCTAAAAGCATTCCACCATTGCTTACTTTTCATTTAATCCCATCATCTGAATTCCCAAAATAAGTTTAGAGACCTAATCTGGAATTTTACTCCCATAGTTGGATTTCCTCTTTCAATATTCAGCACCCACGTTAAGCCTGCCCTCTTCCTGTGTATTGACTACCTGAAGCCCTGCTACCCTTGCCACCTCATCTACCAAACCTTCCCAGCCTGCCTCAGTTGAAATGAACATCCTCCTCTTCTTGCATCATTTAGTGTCAGCACAGTCTGTCTTGTATTCGGGCTACTTAGACGTGTGTGAAGGGCTGTCCGTCACTGTACTTTTTTCCCCCTTTGGCATGGCAGTCATCAGGAATCGAACCCAGGTCTCCGACATGGCGGGCAAAAACTCTGCCTGCTTAGCGCGCCCTGTATTTGTTTTGAAGACAGAAACTTTGGTTTGGTTTTTATCTGCGTGTTAAAGCAAATAAATGTTCACTGAATCAAATTCGCTTGTTTTTAAAAGTACTACTTAACTTGCCTTTCTTGGGCTGTCTCATATGCGCCTTCCTACCTCTATTAAAAAAGTAAACTTTGTGCCATTTGATTTTTTTTCTCTTTTGCACGGGCAGGCACCAGGAATTGAACCCGGGTCTCTGGTATGGCAGGCGAGAACTCTGCCTGCTGAGCCACCGTGGCCCCCATTTGATTTTTTAAACAGAAAAGCCTTGTTATTTTTTCCATCTTCCCCAACAAAATTTTTTTCTTCTCCTTTTGGATTTTTCTCACGGAGGTGAACTGTGCCTGGTCTCTCTGAGTCCTCCATGTGACCTGGTTTCTGGAGTTCCTGCCCCCACCTGTCCTTCAGCTCAGGTGCTCACACAGGCACGAACTTCCTATTGGAAGTTTTCACTGAAGGGAGTCTAGAGAAAGAGACTCAGAAAAAACTACCAAGGAACAGAAGCAAGACAAGGTTTCTTCACCAGAGCAAAACAATTGCTGTTTTCTTCTTTGCCTAACTGGAAATATCAGCTATCAAATAGATGACATGGTTTCTCTTTTTATATAAAGTTCTTTTCACAGAGAGTTGGGGTTTGGGGATAGACAATCTGAGAGTTATATTATATGGCAGATTGTCTTGTCTCTCTCTCTCTACCAGAACTTCTTGAACTTTGCCATGTGTTTGAATCACTGGGATATTGCTACAATGCAGATTCGAATCCTGTAGGTCTCAGATGGGACCTAACAGTCTGCATTTCTGCCAAGTTCCAGGTCATGCGGATGCTTCCGGTGGTGGGATGATGCTTAGAGTAGCAAGGAGCTCATTTCTGTTTCAAAACTGGCCAGACATCCCTACCTCCACCAAATGAAGTAAATTTTGTGCAGTTTGAGATGTATTTTTCTTTTCCTTTTTTTTTTACTATTCCCAAAAGAGGCTTTTTTATGCTGAATATCCAGAGTGTAGTGGGGGCAACCTCAAGATTATGTCTTGGGTTTGAAGAAGGGAAAGGATGCACTCCCACGAGTGCTAGAAAGTGAAGAAGATACAGGCACTGCTGACAATCGTTAAATCTCCAAAGGAAACCTGGTACACTGGGTGTTAATTACAGTAATGCAAGATGTTTCTGGGAATACAGTGGCTTCTCTTTCTTCTGCCTTGTCAATTAATGACCAGAGTTTTTTGTTACTAACCCTTCAATGGTCCTACTGCTGTTTGAACAAAAGAAGATTGCCTAAAAGGAAATAGCAGAAACTGCTCTTACAGAATCCAGTGAAGTTCTTATCTTCATGCCAGGGAAATTAAAAATTCCATCGGTTCTCAGAGTAGCCACAACTGTGAATCCCTCGTCATCACAGAACACTGCTTCATAAGCTTGGGTTTGGGCGAATAACTAAGGAATTTGTTAAAAAGTAAATGCGGCTTCACTTGGTCTTGGATGAGAGCTAATATTCTGCATTTTTAACATGCCCCCAGGTGATGGAGATGCTGCTGGCCTCTGGACCACCCTTTGGGTGGCGTGGTCATGGAAGGCAACGCTGTCGATCTGCATGATGTCAGCTCCTATACACACATTATCTCATTATAATCAAACCTAGGCAAGACAAAATGCAATTAATAGGAATTCATTCATAAATTATGAATTAATGGTACTATGATTTATAAAAATGATTTACTAGGCTTCTGAGAGGGATAATTAACTTATTATCAGTAATTACTATTAATTATTACATTCATTGCTATCATTGTTACTTGTCGGTCTCATCCTCTGTTGTTCCATTACTCTGTAGAGAAGCAACTCCGTGGGGTTAACTGTCCATGTGTAAAAAATAAGCAAACTACTTTCATGAAAATCATTCAAAGTATGCTTTTGAAAAAATCTTGTTTTGCCATTATGATATGGTAGTAAATCTTGTCTTACTCTAGGTCTCAATGATATACGGTTCAGGGAATTATTGTAATATAAAGTTCAATATTATCTTTGGAAGGTATCTATCAACTGAATGGAAAAGAAGTCCATCATCTGGAATATTACTGAGAAGGATTTGAGGCTGGAGGGAGCCCCAGATGCTGATAAATGTGTAGGCATTTGGTAGGAATTAGAGTACACTGAATTTCATGACAATATTTAGGTTTAGACAGGAAGCTGAGGTTAAGATGCTGTCTGCCCTGATGAGATATATTTGGATGCAAACCTGATTCAGTGTCAGAAATCTTTTAGAATCACAATTTAGCTTGATACACAAGCAAAAGCCTAAACTTACTTTTTTCCTGAGGGTCTCATTTTTCCACGGTTGAATCCCATCTTGGGGCAATTGCCTGACAAATCAAACTTACAGTGGAAGTAGGTCTCAAGAATCCCTGCTTCATCATAGGCCTTTATGTCTGCTGTTACATGACATTGGAAGTTTTTTCCTAATAGGAGAATATAATTATCAGTCTGCCAGTGAAAGAGGGAAAGAGTGCAAATGGGGATTTTAACAGGGATTTGTCACAGATGGTAAATGAGATACAATTTGGGTAGATGAGCTACAACTTGGGCTACTGAGACAATCTGCAAAAGGATTTCAAACCAAAATAGTTGCCTTTATTAGAAAGTCCTATATGTGTAAATTGTGCTTCACTCAGAAAGGAGCTTTTCATGATTGCCCATTTTTAGCATAACTGTAAAATCCTGGGAAACAGGAGCCAACCAGGCAAGCCCAGTGCCCAGGAATCAGAGCTGCCATACACTAAGGAGATGCTTCTTATTTCTTTAGGGCAAAAAAAAAAAAAGTTGGAAAATAAAAGACTTAAAAGTATAGCCCCAAACCAAAGATCAGTAAGCATAGAGAAAATTACTGGTCACACTAGGTATTTTCAGACCTAGCTTTGTCCCAGGGTTTTATCTCCTTTGCAGGTGGTTTACTGATACAGAGAATTCCTAGTAATACCTTGAGTCATTTAATTGCCTTCACTTAATTCTGATGTATTCTCTCTATCCCATATGAGGAAAGTCACTACGGGTTAAAGTCCCTTTTTCTGAATGGGAGTGTGTCAGATCTCATGGCTATACTGAAAGAAAAAAGAAACAAAAGTTTACAATGATTGCTTTAAGAAGTTAAAAGAATTCTCTAGTAAGCACCGTAGAAAATATTTTTTAAAGAAGTATGGCAAAAGGGGTGCAAGGGTAGTTCAGTGGTAGAATTCTCGCCTGCATATGGGAGATCCGGGTTCAATTCCTGGCCCATGCATTTCCCAAAACAAGCAAACGAACAAAAATTCAACAAACGGTGATGCAATAATGGGATACTCACATGGAAAAAAAAATGAAATGTAACCCTCGCCATACAGCATACAAAAAAAAGAAATACTTCATGGTTCCTGTGTTGAAGGTACTTAAAATGTCCATAGTAGAAAACTGGCAGGGTTGAGGTGAAGAGTTAGAACCATGGGATAAGAGCCACAAAACAAAGTAAAAATATTTCCTCCAAGCAGAAAGTACCTGAAAGCTCTGTTATTACTCTCATATTTTGAAGAGTTAAGGTATTTTATTGGATCAAAGCGATACATTTTCTAGTTAACTCATTAGTTTAGATTAGATTAGTTTATCTAACCTTAATACCCGCTGTCACCAGCAGGGTTCTCAGGGAGCAGAACTAAAGATGTGTAGGTTTAGATAAGCAGGATGACTTGAAAATGTGGTGGTGGCTTCCTGGGAAGTTGCAGCAAGAGACTCTAAGCAAGAGAGAAGGGAGAGAATTGCTAAGTAAAGGGAAACAAATTTTGACTACTCCCAAATTGTTGAATAGGGCTTGCCTCTCTGCTATTAAATTGGCTGCATTTTTTAAAATTCTTCTAATAGAAAATTAAAAATCAAATTATTTTAACTCTTTCATGACACTTCTTGACACTGTGAGAAGATTCCTTCTCCCCATAGGCCACCCATACCCTTGCTTTCATAAATAAAAATATTTCATCAGTACATAGAAGTTTAATTATAGTCTCCACAAAGGATTACCAGCAGAAAAGTGACAGGAATGTATAAGATATTGAAAAAATGAACACATCTCAAGCCATCTCTCGTCTCCCAGAGAATGCCATTGTTGAATTAGTCCATGAGTCGAGTAAAAGTACAAATTTGAGCTCCCTTACTCAGTTTTTTTTTCCCTGTCACCTTCGTTGTTACAGCTGTAGAGTCCAAGCACAAAGCCTCCCTCGATGTTCAGTTTGAAGCCATGAGAAATAACATGTCACTAGATCTGTATTCTCTGCAAGACAGGTCCGTAGGAGGCTTTCACCGGTATAATGGCAAGACATTTAGAAATGGCAAATACTGGAGCAATATTGTGACCTTGTGTCCTAATCAGTGTCTGATACACTCTGTCTTGAAGATATGCTTTATGAAACACATAGTATGAACAAGACAATTGCAGCTCAGAAATGGTTTGTTTTAAATGAGAGAAAAGGAGAAACTTGGTACTTCATTTCAATTTGTCTTCAGCTATAGTAAACCTCAGACTATCTATTCTGCCATAATAGGTAAAAATCATCACAGGTCTTTCAAACCGAGAATCCCCTTCCACGCACAGTAACACACATATACCTTTAAAAAAAGAACAGGCAAGGATGGATTTGGGTCAAAGTTATATGCACTAGAGAAGAGAGAGACCTGAAAGCTCCTGTGATAGACAGAGAGAGACCAGAGACAATCACAGTGCGAGGGAGAGGATTCAAACTCACCATGTACCCTTTTAAATGCTTTCTTTCTCTTTAAAAATGTTTATAGTTCTTCAGGATTCCATGTTGAGCTAGGATTATAAATATGTATAAATATGCAGATGTTCTGTCAAATCATTCCTTATCCCATTTGTATTTCCGAAGTTGTGTAGGATAACCTTTGTGGCTTTCAAAAACATCTTCTCACACCCCAGGGGTCAAATTACCTTTATTTTCATTTCCTTTAGAGTTAGATCATTTTATAATTAAGAACTTATTGAAGCAGATTCTCCCCACGTGTAAGCTACTCCCTGGGGAGTAATTTATGCAAAGAGAGACTCTGAGTTAATATCATATAAGCCTACAAACTGTACAGTGAATACCTGGAATGTTTAGTTAATTTTGTAATCATTATAAACAACCCACTGTTTAAAAGGTTATCGCTAAAATAATCCATACACCTTATGGTGTCATTCATTAGGTAATTTTTTAAAGAGCTTTAGTGAAGAGATAATGTGGCTTGTCATGATTGTTGTCCAAGAGCTTTAGAGATATCAGTCGAAAATGACGTTTGATGATTATCATGATGAAGATGATGAAGACTGACATTTTGTAACAGGCATAGCTCTTTACTATTTACAAACAAGCCTACTAAAAAATGTCTCATTTCATCCTCATAAATCTGAGGTTTGTCAGCTAAGCTTTATAAACCAGAAAACAGAAGACAAGAGATTTTAGCTTGGCCACCATAGGTTAATGCCAGATCTCATATTTCCCCCATATCACAAAATCTGACTAATAAGATTCATATAATCTTTTTTTTCTTGTATGCTGCATAGTGGGGCTCACATTTCATTCTTTTTCCATGTGAGTGTCCTGTTATTGCAGCACCATTTGTTTAATTTTGTTATTTCTTTCTTTTTTTTCTTCTTCTTTGTTGCTTGCTTGTTTGTTTTCGGGAAGTGCATGGACCGGGAACTAAACCTGGGTCTCCCACACGGCAGGCGAGAATTCTACCACTGAACTACCCTTTGCACCCCCCAAGATTCATATAATCTTAAAGCTAAAAGAAACAGAAGCAAATAGAAATAGTTAGTCTAATAAATTTTTCAGTTGATTTTTTCTTTTGTCCAAATGTTTTTCTTTAATCATTATCTTTTTAACTTGTGCTGTTGAAATAAATTAATGATACAATGTCTTAGTTTTCCAGGCTGCTTTCATAAACACTAAATGATGGGTTGACTTAAACAGCAGGAATGTATTCACTCAGGGGTGCAGAGACTGAAAGTCCCAATCAAAGCACAGACCAGAAAGTGCCTTCCTTGTGGGTGGTGTAGTTCTAACTGACTGGTAATTCTTAAGTTCTTAGGCTTTCCGGCTGCATAGTGATGATGGTTCCTGCTAACTTCCGGCTTTTGTCTCCTCCCCTTAATTTCTCTTTTTCAAGGCCTCCAATAAGACCCCTTCTAATTCAGTTGGCCCCACACTAACAAAAATAACGTGTTCAACAGATTCTATTTACAATGGTTCACACCCACAGGGAATGGATTAAGAACAGGTTTTTTTCTGGTGCACATAATTCAGCCTGCAAAATTGCATTCTGTTCTTTGCAAGAGGCAGAGAAAGGGTGACTGAATGAAGTATCAGCAAAGTTGGGTAATTTCTGATTTTACCATTTCCCAACTCAAATCGAGAGTATAATGAACCACCTGGATCGGCAGTTTTCTCATATGAAAAATAACAACATGGGACTGAGTGATTTTGCTTATAAAGGTGACTTGAAACTCCTGTGAAATATTTAACTCTCAAAAATTTAAAGTGCTACCCTGAAGCTAAGCATTATCTTTTTTATACAAGTAAAACCATGATAAAAAGAGGGTAATACCCTCATTTATTTATTTGATGTATTCAAGGGTGACAAACTGTACAAAGGCATCCAAGAAGAAGATGTGATATATAAAGCATTTTAAAGTATATTTTGCACTTTTATCTTAAAATTGAGGAAGAGAATGTCAGATCTCTCTTATGTAGATAATTTTAACAACCCTTACAATACTATCAGAGATACAATAATTGCTACATTTTGAAATAAATTTTATCTCAAGGGTTCATCCATAACTTTTATGCTGAAGACTTAAAATCATCCTTCTAAAAGGTTCCTTATGTAGGTGGCTGCAGAACGTCTTTGTCTAGATCTCATACAAAATTCACACATGCAAAATGGAAATCCCATGCTCCACCATATTCCATAAAGTGGTTCCCTTACCAACATCCTCATTTTTATTAAACCTACAACTTATTCTCACTCTCAAGGATAGGAAGCCAGAAGTCACCTTCAATCATCAATTTCCACCTCGGTATCTGTTTCATCGTATCTTCTCCTTTCTGCCTTTGAATCACCTTTCTATTTGCCTCTTCCTCTCCATTTACCCTGCCACCGGTGTAATCCCTGTTTTCATCTTCTACTGCCCAAGACAGGAAGATTGTTTTAGTCTGTCTTCCAGACTTATTTTTGGTAGCCTACCAAATTCATCTTTTTAGTGTACCCCTGAGCACCACTGTACTCGTTTCTTCACCTCTGATTCCTTATGGCCAGTGCGATCAGGTGCAAAGTCCTTGGCCCAACTCCCAGAAGCTCCATAATCTGGCATCTACCCCCGTATACAATCATATGGCGCAAATTTGCAAACACACACCTTCCATTTAAACAGGATGCTTGCCTCAAGTATTGCAGAAGCCACAATCATCGCAGATCTCCAGGTTTTTTCTAGCATACATGCCTTCTCCATTCACCTCTGTCTGACCAAACCCTATCCAATCTTCAGAATCAATCCAATGGAACTATTTCGGTTCCTGTTGACTTCATAGTTAGTGCCCACATAATTAATCATTTTTTCTCTTATTTCTTTGTATATTCATTTTATTTCTTTAATGAGGTTATTGGTGCCATTAACATATCCCATGCCAGCAGCCTTTGTTAGTATAGTGGGCTCATAGAGCATGCATAGCAAATATTGTCATTTTCAAAGGTAAATATCCAGTCAGATGAATGTGTAGTCATCTGTCCCCTGTTTCACCTTATTTGTATTACTTAAACTCTTACTGAAATAAGGAAATGCCATAGCTCTCGGTAACTTGTTCCAAGTCCAATAGAAGAAAACCAAAGCCACGGGTTCAAGGGGTTTTTTGAGTCATACATTTTCCAAGCCAAATTTTAAACAGAGAAAGCAGTGGTGTCAGGAGTTGAAAAAAATTCTGGTCCTGGGTTACAAATTTTTCAGTTTGAAATAAACAAAACAAATGATGACAGATGGATGCCCTTTCACCGAGAAGACTTAGGAAAGTCATTCAAACTGCAATGATGCATCCACTCTCACCCCAGAGTCTTAAAGGCTAACAGTAAGACAGTGGATAGAAGGGGAGGGAGAGAGGAAGGGGGCCTAGGGAGAAGAAAATTCTGTAAGCTCAAAATGCTTGTTTTCCCCTTTCAGCACAAATTGAAGTGATACCATGCAAGATTTGTGGCGATAAGTCCTCGGGGATCCACTACGGAGTCATCACGTGTGAAGGCTGCAAGGTATGAGCTTGACCACAGCACCCCCCATAGTGCCTGTGCTTGCCCCGGGCATCAGTGGACTTCACATGGTGACAGCTTTTAAAAGGAGGCCTGCTGAGGGTTCTCGTGCCTGCTGCTGACACTCAGGAATTCTTGCTTGGTGGGTAGGTGGGTGTGGTTAGATTTTCTCCCCTTCTACATTTCGCCTTTAATTGTCTAACTGATCAGCAGCTTCTTAAAAAGAAGCCTTATTTAAAAGATTAAATTATTTTAATATATTTAATTATTTGAATATATAGATTCTTATTTTAAGAGCTTAAATTACTTGAACCCGGGTGACTTTGAATAATGATATTATTATTCAAATAATTTAAGATTGACTCTAGCTGTTTTAGCAGGATTATGTCCAGTAAACTCCAGGGCATTTATTACAATACAAGAGAACTGAAGGTTAAAACAAAGATTATGAGCTAATAGGCATAAATATTTATGTCTGCTTGCAAAAGAGGAAGTCAAGGTAATCGTTGCAAAATGTGTATTGGCATCCCTTAGCCTCACATTCCAGACAGAGAAAAGAAAATCGGAAGCAAAGAATGTTGGAAGAGGACCAGATAATCTAAATCAATTTAGAAATCATTGGCTCGGCCTACTTATTTTACAAACCAGGTCCTAAGGCCTAAATAAGATTATGTCATTTTGTCAAAATCACTGATGTTGTTGGCGAGAGAACGTGGCTTGAAATGTGTTTTGTTTTTTGTTTCTTTGTCCCTGGTTCAAAGTTCCCTTCCGATTCAGATTCTATGAATCCTTCCAAGGACAAACTAATTCCTATGGACAAATTGCCCTTAAATTACAAAGCCAGGCGAACAGCAATTAATGTAGATCTAATCTGAAATAAGAGAAATTTGCAACTGAATAGTAAACTTTAAAAATTAATCCTTAAAAGGAAAGAATGCAAGAATAAACATCCAGGGGAAATAAGAACACTTCTACCACTAATTTTAAAGGGCAATTTGTAACCAAAATAAACAAAATGCACAGTTCTGGCACAGTTGTTGGCAACAGAACTTTTTAATGGAAATGCAGACAAATTAAATCATTAACGTTATGTCAGGAAACTGAAGAAGAAGTAGTACAGTCATAGATTCAAAGCTCCAATATTAATCTTGAGACATTCAAATACAAGGGAAACAAATCATGCTGTAACTGTCAAACGGTGATGCTCTGAGAAAAATTGACAGTGTTTTCATAATAGTCTCAAAAAGTATGATTCCTGAAATTGAAACTCAGGGAAGAAAAGAAAAAGAATTAAATGAGAACAAAGTGGGAGATAGGTGTGGAGAGCAGAGAATAACATAAATCCATGTACTGACCCATCAACATACTGAGAACCTGCGCTCAATGTTCCTCTATGGACCTGTAGTTAAGAAATAAATTACCCACCTTTTTCAACTCAAGAAGAAGAAATAATAGAGCAAAATTACAAGTCAGCTACTTTTTAAATGCCCTAAAATAAGTTATTACTTCCTCTGAGCAGGCAGACAAACAGTTTTCTTTGTAATTATTAGTAATTTTGTCATTAGAACCCTCCCCTGTGAAAGCATTTCCCCTCACCCACTACCTTGTTATACAATTTTAAGAGCTCAGGTCTAGTTCACATAATATACACTAAAAATGTTTTTTTAGAGCAATGTCAGAGTGGAGATGTTTTGTAGCTCATTGCATAATGGAAAAAAGGTTGGTTTGCAAAAATGAATATATGTTCATGTTAAGGAGCTAAATATTTTCAAAAGTCATTTCCAAAAGCTCATGTAATCCACCTGTTCTGTAATAGCCAGGAATAAGAGCTCAGGCTTCTGTCATCTATACCTTTCTATTTAAAGGAGGACTCCATAATCAAGGAAATTCTGCTGCTATTATAAAGCGAATTCTGAAGTTTTAGTCAAAATGACATTGTACACCATGCTTTTTTTTAACCCACATTTATAAACATGCTACATTTTTCTCCAAACAGAAAGCTTAATAAATTCTGTTAAGAATAAGGTGGCAAAATCAGCACATTCAATATCAACCTCAGAATTTTCATAACATTGTTCTCAAGTCAACATAAACAACCCATTTTTAAATAACATCAATTCTGCTTCTGCATTTATTCAAATCCCTATTCAGTCAATAAATGTTGAGACAGAATCTCTTTTTCATGCCAAAAAGCTCATTTGCAATAATGAGCAACAGATAAGCAAGAAGTGCTTCATAATTAATGCCAAATTGGCCTTAAATTAGGGCTATGGCTGTGACTTCAGAAAAGTTTTTCCTGTCAACTTGAGTATCCAAAGATTAAAAACATGCAATACCTCCTTAAAATGCAAGTTCCAAGTCATCTTTAATCAAGACTGATAGGCTGAGGTTATATTTTCTGAGGGTATATGAAACACATCATTGCAATCTCTGGGGCTTGAGTGTGATCTCTCTTTTAAGTGTCTCCATGAATTCAGTCCAGCCTGGCAATCAGATATCGCCTTCTGCTACTATTAGTCCTAAATAAATAGTACACATCAGTATATAGGGACAAACTAGTCTTTTTGTTGTCGAGCTTAGAACTGCAAAATATATTATGACTCTTTCTAAGGAGATACTTGGCAACACATCCATTTCTGAAATTCCACCCAGGATGGTCAAGCTCTCTTTACAGTACCATGCCGTGCCATACTGGAGGCTCAGGCAAAAGGAAAACGCAGTACTATTGATCCTATTTTAATCTTAAATTCTTGATTTTTTTTTGCACGAATGTTGATTTTTAGCCTATTGCCTTAAAATATTATGTATCTGCATTTCTGACTTTTTTGGCCACCCTTAAATTTTGCATCCAAGGTGATTGCCTCACTACCCTCACCCTAGTTCCAGCCCTTCTTTATCCTCCTGTTGATACTTAGAGACACAGAGCTGTTTGAAGCCAGGTGACAAAATGGATATTGGGCTTACTATTTCTGATAGTAGGATGTTGTGAGTTATCTTTTCATAAAAGTTCTCTTGGCAAGGACAAATGTAGACCCTCACTTTGCTCTTGACATTTTGCACTTTAGCTGTATTACCTTAGGAAGTTCAAGAGCAAACAGAGATTAGGGAAATTGTTTAAATAGATGAATAGATGGATGATACTTTCATGTCCCCAGACAGCATTTTTATTTTCCCCGACAGGGTTTTCTGTAAGATATCTGGGGAAAGGGGGGAGTAGAGGGGAGGAAGGAAGTGAGTGAGGAAGTAACCTGAAAAAACTTTTAAATGACAAATTTGAGCTTTATTTAGAAGGGTGGTGTATGGGCTATGGCCGCTCATTTTGTAGCACAAGGACCCAAGCCTACTTGCATGAAAACCGCCTATCACCTGCTGCCTGAGGCAAGCCAAGACCATTAGTTTAGCTTTTACTGATTACTCCCTGTTTATTGAACAGTTCATATACCATATTTCCTTTATGCAAAAAAAATGTGGTTGATTACAAGTTTCATCGTTAGTTTAGAAACAATTTTCCAGATGCATCCTGGCCAAATTCAGAAATTTGAAATGGGGGAAAAAAATGCATCTTGGAAACTAGAAAAATAGTGCACATGTTAAGCACATACTCCCCATTGCTACTAATACCCCCAAATTCCTAACACCACAGCACCTCACACAAGCCTGGGTTATTGTCCCCATCAATTTTTTTCATTATTGGTCTATAGGAGACACTGTCCTTCACCACCCATCACCACTGCTCTTTGGGGACAGGAACCCTGTTCTTTTTTTCTGTGCACAGAACAGTACAGCCCACAGATATCCCTAGGAAGCATTGATTGAGTAAATGAATGAATGATACTTTCATATATCTAGAGATAGTACATATATCCTCCAATAGAAACACTTGTGTGCTATTCGAGGAGAGGTCGACAAAGAATTTAAAAATTGAACTCAGTTGTATTCACTGTAGAAAATGTAGCAAATGTATCCGTTAATGTTATCTTTGCTTCCCTTCTTATAAATCTATTTCCCTCTGATCTTTTTCCCCTCCCAGGGATTCTTTAGGAGGAGCCAGCAGAACAATGCCTCTTATTCCTGCCCTAGGCAGAGAAACTGTTTAATTGACAGAACCAACAGAAACCGTTGCCAACACTGCCGACTTCAGAAGTGTCTTGCCCTAGGAATGTCAAGAGATGGTAAGACGCTGGCTTCCTATTTTTTTATTTAAATGCTTTCAAATGAAGGCTTTGCCAGTCTATTCAAGCCCCTGGTACAATTCTAGACAAGGGAATTAGCAAGAAGGTGAGAAGTAAACCATAGTACTGATAGTATATTAAGAGGAAAAGTCAGAATATATAAAAGTATAGTAATGCATATGAATTAATATGAAAGGAAAGACTTTCCTGTAACTCGTGGTGCTCCCTGTGCTAACCAAGTAAAGTGAAAGGCTTGTAGGCCTAGGCTGCGGGTGTGTCCCACCATTCTAATGTGTCTGCAGATGCGTGGTTTCTTTTTTTTTATTTTCTGTTTTATTGATAATGGCCATTCTGGTGGGTGTAAGATGATATCTCATTGTGGTTTTGATTTGCATTTCTCTAATAGCCAGGGAAGTTGAGCATCTCTTCATGTGCCTTTTGGCCATTTGTATTTCCTCTTCTGAGAAGTGTCTGTTCAAGTCTTTTGCCCATTTTGCAACTGGGTTGGCTGTCTTTTTGTTGTTGAGTTGAACAATCTCTTTATAAATTCTGCATACTAGACCTTTATCTGTTATGTCGTTTCCAAATATTGTCTCCCATTGTGTAGGCTGTCTTTTTACTTTCTTGATGAAGTTCTTTGATGCGCAAAAGTGTTTAATTTTGAGGAGTTCTCATTTATTTATTTATTTATTCAATGCTCTTGCTTTGGGTGTAAGGTCTAGGAAACCGCCTCCAAGTATAAGATTTATAAGATATTTCCCTACATTTTCTTCTAACAGTTTTATGGTCTCAGATCTAATGTTTAGGTCTTTGATCCATTTTGAGTTAATTTTTATATAGGGTGTGAGATATGGGTCCTCTTTCATTCTTGTGCATATGGATACACAGTTCTCTAGGCACCATTTATTGAAGAGACTGTTCTGTCTCAGGTGAGTTGGCTTGATTGCCTCATCAAAGGTCAATTGTCCATAGATGGAAAGGTCTATATCTGAACACTCTATTCGATTCCATTGGTCAATATGTCTATCTTTATGCCAGTATCATGCTGTTTTGACCACTGTAGCTTCATAGTACTACATGGTGGTTTCTTGTGACACAAGACTTCCAGCATAAATATGGGGAAAATCCCAAGCAAACCAGAACACGTTGAATTGGATTTCTGACTTTTTTGGCCACCCTTAAATTTTGCATCCAAAGTGATTGCCTTGCTATCAGGTAGGTGTTCTGGGTGCACAAGTTGTGATGACGCTAAGGAGCAGAAAATGCTTCTATAGGAAATACAAAAGTTCCATTGACTGGTCAGTGCTACCTAGGTAAGGATTTGGATTTATCAGAGCCCATACTGATGATTGCAAATGCCACAGCAAAAGTCCAAGTCTTAGAAGGGCGGGTGGGTGAAGTGTCCAACATGACGCACCTATGCACTCCGTCTTCACCCACAGCCCAAGTGCACAGTTTGGCCCCCCAGTAGAAATGTCTTAGATTAATGGAAGAGAACAAATAAACTCAATCAAGATGAACAATTAGTTTCACCTAGGTTTGACTCCATTTTTAGGCATTCATCTGGACTGTTCCCCACTGACATTGGCCACAGCCCTCCTGCCCCAGATTTTAAGCAGCCGGGTGTTTGGGCTCTCTCTGCCTTGTCCCCACTGCATCCTCAGAGCTGGGTCTAAAACAGGCTCCTGAATGTTTGTTGACTGAACCATGGAATTCTTCTGTACCAAAGACCTGAGACAGACAATGCCTGTGACACTGTACCCTCTTTCTATAAATCACTGTGGATTTTGTGCTCTGGTCAAATTTCTTCTGGTGAAGTTCAAGGCAATGTGGACCAAAATATATATTTTTTTAATCTAAGTTTTAAAGAACTGTGTATAATTGGCATGTACTGCTGAATATATAAAGGGATTTTGTGAGTTATTAATTTAAATGTGAAGCCTTTTTGCCATTTGGATAAATTCAGCTTGGCATAAATCCTGAGACCTAAACATACAAACTACTTACTTCTTAGCTTACCTCTTCCAAATAATTATACTCTGAACTTTTGCTTACCTTTTCTCAAGTTCTCAATCTATCTAGTCTAAATGTGTCTTTATACAAGAGTACACCAAATAAGAAAAGTTTGGCCAAAAAAAAGACTCCTACCTTGAGCCTTTCAGCTCATGGGTGTTTCTAAAATTATGGAGCGGTACATTTCCATAACTTGCCATTTATTAACTAACTGGGTTTTTTTGTTTGTTTATTTGTTGGTCTAGGCTTGCTAATCACCCAGATTTACTCCTAGGATAAATTTATAGCACTCTGCACTTCCACATAACTAAGGCATAGAAAGTGAAGAGTGGGGGTTAAGTGGTTTCCCCTGGGATTTATTTAGTGAAATCACATGAGAATTTAAGTTGATGGTTATGTACTTCATTTCTGCCATATAAAGGCAGCATATTAATTGACAGCGTCTGAAAAACTCCATTAATAATTGTGTCAAAAGAATAAACCATTGGGTATTTCTTTTTCTTATTTATTCCTACAACAAAAGGAAGTATCTCTCCTGCACAGGTAGGTCTTTGGGTCTGTGCCGGTGAAAAGGATCAGTGGGCAAGGGATGGGTATAGGGGCCAAGGCAGAGTCACCAGATCTGGTACCATTGACTAACTAGGAGATTGTATGAATCCCATGACACAAATATGTTGGAATGGGGGTGGGCACTTAATGGTTAGACCCACATTCTACTGTCAGCGGGGGAGAAGGGGTGTAGCAATACACTGCAGCACATAAATCTCTATGCCAGGGTGGGCCACAGTGGCTCAGCAGGCAAGAATGCTTGCCTGCCATGCCAGAGGACCCAGGTTCAATTCCCAGTGCCTGCCCATGTAAAAAAAAAACAAACTCTATGCCAATAAAAGCAATACTGTGTCTAAAGACAGGGGATTAAGGATACTGATCCATCTTAACTTTAGGTCCAGAGACAATCCTGAGGATCCTGGAAACATCTTCCAAAATGCTTCCTAAGCATGTCTCATGTCAAATAATGATGAGGAGAAATGATTGGGGGTGGGGTACTGGTTGAGAATAAGGAGAAGAAGGGACCCAAGCAGATGAAAGAAATGACTCTTTCTTAGTGGAGAGGATGGAAGCTTCTTCTTCCTGTGTCATACGGAGGGATATTGATCTGAAACTTGATTTTAAAGGGACGCTTATATCAAATAAGCCATATTAATACCAGAAATGCTGAATTGTTTTTGTGGCCTATTGATAAGTAATACGCGGTATGCAGTATTGAAGGATTCAAGAGTCCTGAAGTTATGATTGATCAGCTATATCTAGTAAGGGCTCAAGAATGGAAGGTGGGGTTTTTTTTGTTGCATGTTTATGATCACTACCTTCGATCAATAAAGCAAATATTTTCAAAGTGTTTTAGCAGCAATACTAGTAGCTAAGATAAGAAGTCCCTATACCTAAATCCTTTTTACTATTCACCCCTCCCTTAGGGATAAATGGCATCTTCATTTTGATATTTGCCTTTGTTCTCTGTTAGTAAATCCTGGCTCCAAGAATGTTTCTTTCACCATGGCTGGTCACTGAAACAGCACAGCTATTCGAAGATAGCTTGACCTGACTTCTGAAATCCTTGAACTTTCATTCTCTCCTGAATTTCTATTTCTATGGGTGTTTTTAGCAATGGCATATATATGAGTAGACAAACTTGGCAATAACAAAGTTATTAAAATTTGGCTTAGACAAAGAACCAAAAACCAAATCTACTTGCAACATATAACGTGGTGGTTTATGTGTATAAAAAGGTGAAGGTGTGCATATCTCTGTGTGTATGTGAATTTATTGCAAGGACATACCCACTGAATCTTCTTCCACCTTCTTATTTATTTTTCTTTTAATTGGACCCATCACAAATGTTAGGTTCAGTCTCTGTATTGAAGGGATCTTCAGTGTATACTGTTTCCAATTGTGCCTCTGTAAACTGAAAGTTCAGGAAAAGGTTCAGCATCAATAGGAAGAAATTGGATCCCATATACTAAGCTTGAAAAATATGATATGTGTCCTTACAGGTTGTGTTAGTTAGATTCAGTTGTCAACTTGGCCAGGTGAGCATACCTAGTCTTGTTGCTGCGGACATAAGCCAACGGTACGTGAACCTCATCTGTTGCCAATTGCATCTGCAGTCAGCTAGGAGGCGTGTCTGCTGCAATGAGTGACGTTTGGCTTAATTGGCTGGTGCTTAAATGAGAGAATGCAACATAGCACAGCC